>BQNB010078465.1:0-18536 GCA_026074375.1 Tanacetum coccineum
ATTAATGAAGATGAAGACCATTTTATAGTAGGAAGGGTGAAGTATTTAGGGTGTGGGTATGTGTTAAAGTTCACAATTCCAAAGAATGTTTGTGAATTATGGGCAATTGTAGTTGATGCTAAATAAAACATAGTCAAAAGCTAAAAAAGAAAATAGTAAGTTTTAAAGGACACTGGTGCCGGTCCCTTTATCTATGAGGTCGGCCCTCTTATTGATCAGGGGACCTTCTTTGAGAGATCAGTGGGCCATCACCTGCTGAAGTCCAAGTTGCCCAAAATTTTGTTGTGTGCCGTTTTCTGTAAGAAAAACAAGGATTTTGGTGGCTATTTTGCAGCAAATCATATGTCTAAGGCATGCATGTGATCATATATGATATGATAATTGCTAATAATAATAAACTAGCACGTATATCAACTTTGTAATAAGCATGCAAATATGTGCTAAAAATTAATTAAGCAAGCATCGATAATATTAAACAATTGATCAACTCTACGCAAGTTCTAATTATTTTAAATTATTCAAAACATCATCACACATAACCAAGCATAAAACATATTAAACTCGCATTACAATCCAAATGAGTTTATTATTAAGTTTCATCTTAGTTCGCTTATTCCTAACTGATGTTTGTACCTATTTAAGTGTCACCATCAGTTCTTGATTCTGAAACCTTGGTGTAATACTCATTGGAGTGCCCCATAAGTTCCATGGTGCGGGGATAGGATAAGTATTTAGATTTTTAGAGTTTTGGTTGCATTAATATGATATGGTAATAAAGACGAGTTAGCAACATGCCATAAGGCATTAGTGAGATGAATTGATTTTTAACATTTGCAATTTGTTTAGCTAAAAAATAAGTGAAATTGTAGGGTTTGCATCATTATCTCCGTCTTTATCATAACCTCTAAGTGCTTAAAAATTCAAAAATAAGCATTTCCCTTTAAGCATTTTAAGCATCACATTCTCTTTTATTACTTTTCAAAACTTATGATATCATTCTTACTACGTGTTATCCTTTGTTAATAGAATGCCTCCCAAAAGGATGTCAACATCTCAAACACCAGCCATAACTTTATCTGCCATCCAGCAACTAATTAATGATGGCATTTCCTCAGCTTTGAAAGCATAAGCTGCATCAATGGCAATTGCTAGTAATCCCAACAGGAACACCGGACCTACTAGAACTTCTGTTGCAAAAACGGGAAACTATAAAGAGCTCGTTAGCTGTCAACCTTTCTACTTCAATGGTACGGAAGGAGCAGTTGACCTTATTCGCTGGTTTGAGCGGACTGAATCGGTATTTTCTCATAGCAACTGTGCCGAGGAAAACAAAGTGACATTTGCTACCGGTACCTTAACTGATAATGCACTGTCCTGGTGGAATTCATACGCTCAACCTATTGGAATAGATCAAGCCAATCGAATCACTTGGACCGAATTGAAAAGACTCTTAACCAATAAGTATTACCCTCGAACTGAAGTCAAGAAAATGGAAGACGAATTTTACAACTTGGTTATGAAAGGAAATGATCTTAAGACTTATATTAGGAGATTTCAGGAATTAGCCGTCTTATGCCCAAACATGGTACCAAACGCCGAGAAACTTATAGAAGTCTTCAACAATGGATTACCTAGAAGTATTGAAGGAAACGTTACTGCCTCAAAGCCTCAAACTTTGGAGGAAGTCATCAACATAGCCTAGAGGTTAATGGATCAGATAATAAAGCATGATTCTGTACAAGAAGCTAATGATCGTAAACGAAAGCTTGAGGATAAGGGAAACATCATCAACAACAACTATCAGAATAACTATAACAATCACAACCATAACAATGATTACCACGACCAGCAGAATAGAAGACAAGAAGCCTTCAGAACTTATACTGCCACCAACGGATATAATAGAAATTGTCCTTTGTGTAAAAGATGCACCCTACATCACATAGGTCCTTGTACTGTCAAGTGTCGAACTTGCAGCAAAGTAGGTCATCTAACCAAGAACTGCAAGAACCAAAGACCAACCACTAGAAATGATCTTCAAACAATATCCGTAACTTGTAATACCTGTGGAAAGAAAGGACATTACACGAATCAATGCTTAAAGGCAAATCACCGAGCCACATGAAAGCATACTTAGAGATGAGCTTGCTTTTGTTTGCTTTAGAATTTCTACCCTAGAAACAACTCTCGAGGACATTCAAGTTTCATCAGAATCTTCTTCAATCTGAAAACCTCAATCATCAAGCTACAATCCTTGTCGTTTGTTTCTTTTATCTAGAATCCTATCTCGAGACACATAGTATACGTGTAAACTCTTTTAAAAGTTTCATATGTAAAGTTATCCATGAGATAATAAAGTGATGATTCCGTTACATTTTGTTATCTGGTGATATCAAAACTCAACATCGTTTGTCAATTCCATTAATTCTATCATATTCAACTCTGAATACTCTCCTCATACCTTTGAAACATAAATTATCATCCTCGACTATATGGGCGTCAATACAATTAATATCTCCATATTTATCTTACCATTCAGGATCATGTCATTTTCTATACATTACCATTTCGATATCATGTTTTTATGCTTAGGTAAGACGATTTATGGTCATCTTATTGAAATGAATTAGGACGCTTCTTCATTTGAATAAGGAAATTATAAATCTCCGAACTATGAATTTATAAATTCTTAGTTACAAGGATTTGGACGCTTCTCTTTGTAAGTGACAAATTATAAATAAGTAGGCTTAAGTATATAGCATACGTACAAACAAGTTTCTTTCAATCCGTTTGTACATATAATTCCTTTTCTTCACTTATCATTATCATTATTACCATCATCACATGGTTAGCAACTCTCTTACAACTCATAATCATTCCTTGACATCTCTCTGGCATTTCGACTAAATCTCAGGACGAGATTTCTGTAAGGGGTGGAGACTATAACAACCCAGAATTTTCATCAAATGCAAAATCAACCTATTTTTCTATTATCACAATTGTACGGGGAAATTTTTCGCTTTATTACATTACTAATATCTCAATATGCAATGTTGTTGGATCCCACTCTAGTTAGATCTTTAAGCCTGTAAGGAGTGATTAACCTATGTAAACACAAGCTAATTACAAAGAGACTCTTGCTAAACAAAGCTAATGTCTAAATTGCGGAATTAGACAAAGCCTATAAGAAAACATAGACTATTAAACTAAAAGATCCTTCCTATGGATTTCTAATTAATTAACAAGATAATTGTGTTTTTTCAGATTTTTCACCTCTCTATGGCCGTGGTTGGGTTCTTATATACTACTGAAACCTAACCGCCTGTTTACACAAATGCGTCAAAGAGATATGCACTATCATTCTTAAATTGTTAAGATCACACCAAACTCATCTCATAAATGTAGAAGAGAAAATAACCAGGTGTGTGTACATTATTTCCAAGGTCCAGATGGACTGGAGAATCAGAGTTGTAGGCTCAACATCAAAGAATGAGTCAGTTGGACTACCAGAAGGAACTGGAACACCAACCAGTAGAACTGAAACTTTCACTAAGAGAAACATTTATCACCAGAAGGAGAGTGGGATGCTACCAGTAGAAATTGGTATGCTACTAGGATGAACAGTTTTTTGCACTTGCTCTCATCATGACGTTTCTCAGCATCTTTGCTAACACCATCCAAGTCTCTCAGCATCATAAGTGGTTTCTTTTCTTCTCCTTGTTCGTGATCTTTCACCTGTAAGCTCTTGTTGAAGATAAGAGGGGACTAGAAATAACTTGCTCATCACAGGAGCATCAGATGTATCTTTAGGCTCAGCTCTGGAATGTTGTTAGAAGGATAAGAGGGGACTAGAATAACTTGCTCATCACTGTCAGAATCTTAATAATCACGTGGAAACCTGCAGTGTTAGAAGAAACATCTTTGTGTACCTGCAGACAGATAAGCTTTAAACACGATATAGCCTAAGGAATCAGTTAAATAAGCCAATGATCAAAGACTCACTCATGACTAATTCCCTGGATATTAGCCTTTTCCTCCAGAAACCTTAGATTCATTGTTTCTTCAACCCTCTTGTTAGCCATGTGATATACCCTGTAAGCTCTATTACTTGCCGAGTATCCAACAAGATACACTTCATCATCTCCCATCAAAATTTACCCAAAGATCACTGTATTCAAAATGGTCACATGACACCCAAAGGGTTTAAAATGACTAATGGAAGGAGTCTTCCCAGTCAACAAAGCATAAGGTGTAATTATTATGAGGGATTGTTTATCAAACTCTATTAGGAACATAAAAGGCATTACTTACTGCTTTCGTCCAAAACATAGTAGGTAACTTATAGGTCAGCTAACATAGTTCTAGCTGCCTCTATGAGGGTTCTATTTTTCCTCTCAGCAACACCATTTTGCTGAGGGGTTCTAGCATTACTGTAATCCCTCTTTATCCCTTTTTCCCCACAGAGTTCAATCATTTTTGCATTCTTAAACTCTGCACCATTATCACATCTAATAGCTTTTACCTTTTTAATACAACTAGTTTTCTACAAGGGAAATAAAAGTCCTTAAGGATTGGATATGTCTCCATCCTTAGTCTCTAGAAAGAAACCCAACAAAACCTTCTATACTCCATCAGTGATCACTAGCATAATATTTGAGTCTATGCTTCGAATGGATGTAGGACCAAAGAGGTCCATATAAAGCAATTGCAAAGGCTCAGAAATGGAGCTTACAGCAGTAATGGCCTTATAGTGGCTTGTGTTGCTTGCCTTTGCAGCATGCAACACAATATGTGACATTTTTGAACAGCTTGGGGGAAGACCTCTGACAATGTATCTTTTACCAACTATTCAAATTTTTATAGATCACATGACCCACCTTCTATGCCACTTTACATCTTCCTCAGAAGAAGCTTTGGCCACCAAACAAAGCCAAATTTTCTTTGGATTACTCAATACTATTCAAGTTAAAAGTATACATATTGTGCTTCCTTGGAACTCTGAGTAACACCATGCTTTCATCTAGGAGTTTGAAATCGTTGGAGAGGACAAGACAATCAGTGGTCTGTGAAGAGAACTCTATTCTTCTTGTCACAAATCTAAGAGACTGAGAACAAGTTGAATTATTGAAGTTCCTTCACATAGTATACATTTTCAAAATCCAACTTAGGAGTCCTGATTGTCCCTTTTCCAGTTATTCGCCCTTCACCACCTCCAAAAGCACTTGCCCCTTAAAAGGTTGAAAGCATCATTCTTTCTTGTTGCCAGTCATACTGCAAGAACAACCACTATCTACTATCCCTTCATCTCCAGCATCTGTATGGAGATTGACATTTACAAAATTTTACAAAAGAACAATTAGTTTCTAATGGGTGACCAAGCCATTGCCTGACTTGGGTCTGCCTTAGATCTTAAAAATATAGGCCATGTAGATATGTGAAGATCCACATTATTCTTGGGTACTCCTGTAAACTTTATTTCTATGTGACTTCCAAGAACAACCTGCTGAGGCTTAACAGTAGTTCCCATCCATCCGCCACAATTTTTCCCCCCGGCCAAGGGGGGGTTTGGGGGGGGGGGTGATTAAAAACCCAAATTGAAGTAAAAAATAAATATTATTGAATTGATTAGTAATTATAATAGGGCAAAATGTGTGAGGTATAAAAATAATAAATCGTAGGTGTAAAAATAAGTCATATATACTTACTTTGCCACCACCAGAATAACTAAGAAGAATGTCTTCTACCACATAACGGAGAGCCTATTTTGCTAATATAGAAACTGGCCTACATAAAACTGTTTTGCTCTACCAACAGAACCTGTTTGGTCTAGCCACATGAATAGAAACCTGCCAGACCTGAGAATACTGCTTGTGGACAAATTGATTAACTAGTGACTTTAGTACATTGTCCCAATGGTTCCTTTGAGGATATCCCACACCATCAAAATCATTAGCATATTGTGTCTCATAATAATTACAATCCTTAATGAGATGAAGATAACTACCACATACAAAACAAGACTTTGAAGCAGAAGAATTATTTTTCCTAAAATGACCTGCCTTTTTATTAAAATAACCATTCTTATTACAAGAGGTCCCTAAAGGTTCATGCTTAATCAAACATTACAAGAGAAATAAGTTAATCCGAACAATAATGGGTTTCTTGGATAGTGTCCCCAACAATGCTCAATGTCAGCTTCACTCTCAGATGTGGATACACTGGAAGTTGATGCACAGGAGGTTGAATCATTTGACTTGGGCTCTGAAGATTTGACACTAGAATCACTAGAGGCAAAGTCATTTGTGTTGACCTCTGAAGACTTGTCACTGTTATCACAAGAGACAAAGTCATTAGACACAGAATTAGAGTCACCAGAGGTTGAGGACTTTGTACCATAAGACATTTGTGATTCATCCAAGTCAATGTGATCTATAGAGAGTAGTCCCAAAAGAGGTGAGGCCACAACTTTCATAGAATCAGCTTTGCAGACCTATTGAAAAGGTCTACCTTCCACTTTAGTCCAGAGTTATAGTAAATACACTAAATGCAGATCATCCCCATCCTAACTCATGATCCTCTATAAAGTTATTAAAACCCAACACCCCTTTTGTTTCTAACAGACATGAACTATCAATTAATCAGAACAATTTTTGGAAGAGTTCTCTACTTTTATCTTTGTCCGAGATTATCAAGTTTGTCTGTAAATCTTTCTTTGCTATCTCTGCTTCAACATTTATTCTTTCAGAATGTTTCAGTAGATTAGTTGTATTTTATAATTCAATAGACAATACTATAATCTTTTCTTCATATCCCCCCCACCTAACGATTTTTACCCCCGCTGATAGACACTCTTTTGTTTTTCTAATGTTTAAGAGAGTTTTTATAAGCCTGAACCATTATAAAGTACTCATTATATGTTCATATAGATCATATACGTTTTTTAAGATTATTAAATTTATGATTCAACAACCAAAAGGCAATTTTATACCTCGGAGGTCATGCTCCATGAAGCAAATTCTCCCAGCATAAAAGTCATCAGTACCATTCCATGATCAAAGCAATATACTTTCATAGCACCTCTTCACATGCCGCACCACAACTACAACCATTCCATACTCTTTGGGAGCAAAATCCTCATCCATCCCCAGAATTCATGTTCTTCCGTAAATTCTCCAATTGTGTCAACTGTTATTAAGGCGTTTATGATCAGCCTCCTTTTTCCCAAGTTCCTGAATCTTAAATGATGAATATCTCATTTCATTTCCCCCTATTTGCCCTTTGCACTCTCTTGCAAAGTGTCCTTTAGCAAGCACTTATCAGCATCTAACGCATTTCATTGATTGAACCTAGCAGCTTCTTTCTTATCAAACTCAATCTTTCTTCCAACCTTTTTCTCGAACTTATTCACCCTGACTGACAACATAGCCATTTGCCATTTGATATCCATCTCTTCTAAGTCCAATTTGTCTATCTGCTCAAAATCTTCATAAGCTACTTGTTGTTCTGGTTCACTTTCAGCTACAAGAGAGTGAAGAACATCTTGAAGCACATTACCAGAACTGTGAGATCTAGCTTTAGAACTTGATGGAGCAGAGTAATAGCAGATGAGGAGAAGCTTGGGCTTTCTGCATATGACATCTTTTTGCTAGTACTAGTAGTACTAACAAATGCAAAATGGCAGGAGATTGACTTGAGGAATGAGTAAATATCCATTGATTATCTATCTCAGAGTCTTCAACTTGTGTACAAATCATCAAAAGAAGAAGTTCAAGCCACCTTTGGTTTTTAAGGGCAAGCCTCCTGTGACCATAGATGAAGGCAAACCCTGAGAAACTGTAAGATTTGTGTCTTCATCATCAGTCTTGGCCTTGAGTTGGTTTAGAGCCGACTGAGAATCTTCGTACATCCTTCATACCCTATGTGCAATCCCTCCTGAATTCACTAATTCTGAACTCTGAGAATTCTAGCTTCAGCCATGGACCTGTTTCATCTTTTGGAATCAAATTCACCAAGACCTAGCCATTGACTGCATTCCATAGATCCCATGATCATCCATATAATGGAAATCAGCCACATGATCATCAGGAATAGACAGAAGCACGGTAGTCTTGCCTTGATTCCCTCTTAACAGCAATGTTCATCTGTATCCGTTGGAGGAAGAATAATGACCCTTCTATCATGATCTCTTCTAGTCCTTTTTAAGCTGTTGCCATTTTGAATCACCTTTCAGATATTCATATCATTGTTTGTGATCCAGTATTCCATCTTCATAGCCCAGACCTCATACTCATCCTTCTTCAAATAAGGAAACTTTGATGTAGTTCGAAGAACAGTGGTGAGATTTTGAGGTTGAATGTTTTGTTGTTTGTTTGTGGTTGAGCATTGTCATTATTAATAATCAAAGCATCGATCATCAAGGGTCATACATCTTGAAAAGTTGTGGTAAAGGATAGTGATGTTTTTTGATGTGTTTAAGTCTAAGAGTCCTAAATCTACATGTCTCTTACTCCAGAGACTCACAACAACTCTGATACCACTTGTTAGAATCCCACTCTAGAATAAATCTTACTGCCTGTTAAGGATGGTGATTAACCTATGTAATCACAAGCTAATCACAAGAGAGACTCTTGCTAAACAAAGCTAATGTCTATGCGGAAATTAGACAAAGCCTATAAGAAGAACAAGACTATTAAACTAAAAGATCCTTTTATGGATTTCTATTAATTAACAAGGAGAATTGTGTTTTTTGGATTTGTTCCCCCTCTATGGCCGTGGGTTGGGTTTCTTATATACTACTAAAACCCTAACCGCCTGTTACACAAAATGCGTCAAAGAGATATGCACTATCATTTCCTAAGATAGCTCAAGCATATCCTTATCACTAACTAACTATACTACTAACCCGGACCAAATATAATACTACCAGGACTAACTATTGTTCTACCAGCAGGAACCATATTTGGTCTGCCAGCACTAACTATGAAGTTATCCTTACCAGTAGGAACTACATACCTACCAGTAGGAACTTATACTCTACCAGTAGGAACTACATACCTACTATAGTAACAAACTATTATAATATCCTAACAAATGTAACTTCATAACTAAATAGACAAGCTCACGCAACCTACCTGTGGCAATCCTATCTTCATATATGTCAAGCAAACATTATAACATGTCAAGTCAATATCATAATATCATTATTACAAAGTACATTACTCATATAATGTACTATTTGCAACATTATATCAAAACGGGCTTTAAACCGTTATCGTATACCTCTAAAACCCTAATTTCATGAGAAGTTAATATCTAAAGTGAATGCACAAGCTAATAAAGCATATGTACAAGTAATATAACAACTAATTTTGAAATATAAAAAAACTCTTCAAGTCAAAGTACAAGTCCTTAAAAGCTCAATGTATAAGTCATTAAAGCATGATCTCCAAAATAGCTTTTTAACCTTGTTTCATTTTTAATTCTTTCACCATCACTTGTGTACAAGCTACTACACTTAATATACAATGTTTAAACCTTAATTATTCTATTCATAAGCTTTCATACATCTTTTTACACTCAAACCCCTAATTCAAAACCCTAAAACCCTAAAACTGAGCTAGTTTCTAAACTATGACCCGTTTCTTGATTTTTACCAAATTTGTTAACCAAACCAACACTCAATTAAGCTGTAATAACTTAATTTAAAACATTCTCAATCATATTCCATCATTATTACATCAATTCACTCCAACTATAAGCAAAACGAATCTAAGAAACCCTAATATTGTGCCTTAAAATGGAACTTTTAACCCTTTACTCATTTTTTTACCCATTTTTAATCGTAAAACATTAACCAATTATGATCTAAAATCATAATATGAGCCATGTAAACAAATTATCTATTATGCCTAGATCAATAAAAAAAAATCAGAACATGCGAATATAAGCTAGAAAACCCTAAAGAATAAACCCTAATGTGCCCTAGTGAACCCGCAACTTGTTTCATCTCCATTTTCCATCCATTTTTAACTCAAACTAACACTTGGCAATTACCATTGATAAACATGACATAGACCTTTGAAGGACATTATCTATCATACATTTGATTCTATGTATGTGAAATATAAGCCAAGAACAAGAGTTTGACCCCTTATGAGCTCATACGAACTCGCGACCCATTCTTTTGCTAATTGACCCATTTTAAAGCCTCTTTTTGCAAAATTACTCACCCACATGTGCTCCTAAGTAGCTTACTCAGCTGCTACAACAAATATCTTACATTCCTTAGCTACAAATCAAGTCATATGACCTCCTTTTTGGTCCAATTCAGCCGTGGCAAGCATAGGAGGTATCTACCTCCTTTATCTACAATCCTAGCTCATACAACTCACTCTATAGCTTCAACACTTCAGCAAGTAGCTTATCTAAGTGTCTCACATTAGATTACAAGCCTTCCTTAACCTCCTCATCTTGTTTGACTATAAATAGAACCCTAAATCTCTCATTTCTACACATCCCCCACTTCCTCTTCTATAACCCATTCAAGGAAGAAATCATTTGCTCCAAAAAGTTCTAAGAAGATCTAAGTAAAGTAAGTAAGCGAAGCTTTGAATATTTGAAGCCCCGGAGTCGTTATTCTAGGCGTACGAAGCTAAAAGTCCCGATTTCGACTCATTTCTAAGCTATAAGCTCAAACCCAGGTTCTATCAACTTCATACCTACTACTACACCCTTATAATGTTCATATGATCCTAAATAAACTCTTGTTAAAGTTTCATAACTAAATTCATGCTCATTTTCCGTTTTGATCCAAAACCGTACGCTTGAAACCCTAATTTCGTGTTTTTCTTAAAACTAAATGTTATAATGGTTAAATGTTGTTATAATCTATCATAGCATGCTTAAATAATGTTAAAATAACCACTTTATTGATTATTAAAGGAATTTGATCTTAAAACCCGCGCGTTTACATTTTAAAACCCTAATTCGACCCGTTTTGCTTCCTAGCTTAACGAATCGTTATTTTAAACTTTCATTATGTTAAACCTTCATATTATAGTTTATTATAACTTATAAATGTCTATTGAAATATTAAAATAAGCTTGCATGGCAATTGGACATGTTTTGTAATTATAATCCATGCAAGGGGTATATATCATAACTTTCAGAAACTTATATCTAAAAGGGCTGAAAATGTCATTTTATCAAAGTTATAACTATAGGGGTCTATTATGTCACTTTCCAAAGTATAAGGTTTACTTTGTATATCTTTTATAGTTAAAGGACCAAACTCGTAAAAGTGCAAACTCCAATGGTATATTCTCCTACTTTTCAAACTCAAGGGTCTAAAATGTAACATTTTGAAAAAGTATAAAAATGTATTCAAAACATTACCTGATATTGAATAAAATGCATAAAACCGATCATCCGAAAGCTATATCGTATCACAATACTAGGGAGCTTCATATTAAGGGGTTTCATCTTGGTATTACGTATACTTCTGATATGATAGGCCCGAACAGGTTTTATTATAATTTTATATTAAAACCAACAGTCAATGTAAAATCTACATAATTCAATCAACTAAACATGACATAATTACCTCAGGTAAGCTTGTGACGAAGCCTATACTTTCATTCCATATAACCTATGCTATCAAGTTCCCTATAATCGTTTCAGGTGATTCAAGCCTGCCTTTTAATCTTTTATAAACCCGCGAGGGGGAAACATGCTATAAACATGAAATGCCATATTTCTGTATTCTATTCACAATTTACTATTGCCTAATAACTGCTTTAGCCTTTAAGTCCCCATAATCATGACCGTTAATTACACTCCATAGTATGCGCTAATGTTAGTGAAATAGATCTCTTGGGGGGCGGAGGACTCCCCGTTGGTGTACCACTAGTTACAGTAACCAATTGCCACATCATTAAGAAATTCACGCGGGTATATTTGCAAAGGTACCCGCAGGGTGCCATAACGTAAATCACATAACCTCTAAGATTCGATTCATGAGCAAATGGCAAATATAAATATGTTTTTCAAAAACAGCGTTGTATATCAAACGTAAACCCAATATCGCATTTGCAATTCAAATTATGAAACTTAAACCTATGGATTCACTCAAAACCCTTTGTGTTGACTTTTAGCATGTTTTATCTCAGTAACTAATGACAACGAGTGACGAGACATGAAGATGGAAAAACCATTATCATTCAAACTTTATTGTATAATTTGGAAATCTGCCTTTGTAAAACTCTGATTTGCAATAATGATAGACGTAGCTTTTGAACAACGTCTCTTACTGATATTCATTTTTCTATGATTATGTTTGTTGTATCCATGAAGTAATACCCCAGATTAGCTTCCGCTTCTATATGTCAAAAATAAGGTGTTTACATTGTACTTTATAGATTACTCCATTCGAGGATATCCAGATTCGTCTCACTGATCAATATAAGAATCCTTCTGGACAAGATCATATCTCAAGAATCACAAGGGAGGACCACCACCACCAGACTACTAGACTAGATTTTTATCATTTACAGCTTTTGTTAGAATCCAACCACTAGATGTGTGGCATAAATAATGAAACTTGTCAAATTTTGATTATGTAAAATATGTAAGACAAGTTGTTTATGAATTAATACAGTGGTGATTCCATTAATATACTTTGCGTTATGAAACCGATTATATGAATGTCATGTTGTCTACCGTTATTATCTAAATTAATGACGATTCATATATTTATCTGGGATTACCATGGTTCTCTTACCATTCGGTTTTTATCGAACCCTTATCATGAATACCATTAGGTAGAAATCTGTAGCACAATTTCTTATTCCATCTACACCACCACCGAGACTAATTCCTTTGATAACTATCTTAAATGGTCGAGAAGTATAAACCACTAGGAAGTAAACCAGTCCCCGAGAAACTTAATGAGTCAGATGCTTATTAACAAAGAAATACACATCCTTTGATATTACATTGTATTTTTTGTTAAGAACTTGCATCAAAATGAGAATCCACACAATGATATGTCAAATAAATTCAATATCACTAAGTATGAAATTTTTGATTTTTATACAATGACTTATGATATGACTATCATTATATGAATTCTTATTCTGTGTTGTCTTGTAAATGTTGATAGAATGGCTCCCAAGAGGACACCAACATTCCTCAACCAACACCGCCATATGTCCCTCAGGCTGCCATAAGGAAACTAGTTGCTGATAGTGTTCCGCAGCTTTGGAAGCACAAGCTGCTACTACGGTAAATACTGACAATACCAATAGGAACATCAGAGAAAGAGAAGCTCTTGTAGCAAGAAAATGTAGCTACAAAGAGTTTATGAGCTGCCAACCTTTCAATTTCAAAAAAGGGTACAGAAGGTGCTGTTGGCCTCATCCGTTGGTTTGAGCGAACTGAATAAGTGTTTTCCCGTAGCAACTGTACCGAAGACTGCAATGTGTATTGCTACTGAACTTTTAACCGAAGAAAGCTTTTCATGGTGTAATTCATTCGCCCAGACCTATTGGAATAGAAGAATCTTACATGGAATTTACCTGGGATAAATCAAGAAGCTTTAATAAAGAATGTACGTGTCCCCAAAGCCGAGATCCAAAATAGAAGACAAATTTATCTACATCTGACTATGAAGGAGGGAATGATCTCAAGACATATTGATGATATTCTAAAATCTTGGCTACCTGATGTCCCACATGCGGTGCTGTAAGATCTTGATGAAAAATGATGAGGAAAGTTTTCATCGGGTGTAATTGCCTGCGAAGTATTAAAGTGAATGATTGACCGCGCTCTAGATACTCACTTTAAGAAGAAGCCATTAACATAGCCCAGAGGCTAATGGATCAGGTAACAAAGCACACTCCAGTGCAAGTATCAAGTGATCACAAACAAAAGTTTAACGACAAAAGAACTTTCAACATCAACAACTACCGCAACAATAATAACAACAACTACCGTAACACCAACACCAACAACCGCTACAATAATCACCAACCACAACAGAACAAAAGGCAAGAAGCTGTCAGAGCTTATGCTGCCACTCCAGCTAAGAACAGTAGGTATGCTGGAAACCTCCCATTATGTAGAAGATGTGTTCTACATCACACAGGACCTTACACTGTTAAGTGTAATACTTACAACAAGGTGGACCATTTGACCAAGAACTGCATAAACAAGGGGCCAGCCACTAGAAGTAATCTGCTACCATTGACAGTTACTTGTCATGCCCATGGAGAGAAAGGACATTATGCAAATCAGTGCCGAAAGACCACCAACAACAATGCTCAGGGGAGAGCTTACATGCTAAGAGATAGGAATGCTCACCAAGACCCTAACGTAGTCACGGGTATGTTCCTTCTAAACCAACATCTAGCTAGAGTATTATTTGATTCTGGAGCCGATAAAAGCTTCATATCTTTATCTCCTTGTCTCTATGATAAATATCTACCCATTACAATAGATACCTTTTACAATATCGAAATGGCTAACAGAAATCTAGTAAGCACAAACACCGTTATCTAGGGTTGCATCCTAACTTTGTTAAACCAACCATTCGAAATTAATCTCATGCCGATTACACTCAGTAGTTTCGACGTCGTCATTAGTATGGATTGGTAATCCATGTATCATGCTAGAATTATCTGTGACGAGAAAGTCGTCCACATTCCTATCAACGGTGAAACTTTGATCATCCGAGTTGATCGAAGTAAAACCCGACTAAATCTCATATCCTTTATAAAAACTGAAAGATATATATCCCAGGGTTGTCAAGTTTTCGTAGTCCAAGTAATGGAGAAGAAATCAGAAGAGAAAAGACTAGAAGATATCCCAGTAGTCAGAGAATTCCCAAAAGTTTTTCCTGAGGATCTACCCGGCCTTCCTCCTGTTCGTCAAGTAGAATTTCAAATCGATTTGATTCCAAGAGTGACACCAGTAGCCCAAGTACCTTATAGATTAGCTCCTTCAGAAATGCAGGAACTATTTGACCAACTACAAGAGTTAGCATACCGAGGTTTTATCCGACCGAGTACTTCGCCTTGGGGAGCTCCTGTCTTATTGGTTAAAAAGAAATATGGATCTTTCAGAATGTGTATCGATTACCGAGAGTTGAATAAACTCACTATAAAGAATCGTTATCCATTACCCAAGATTGATGATTTATTTGACCAACTTCAAGGTTCGGGTGTCTACTCGAAGATTGACTCAAGATCAGGCATAACACCAACTGAAGAGTCCAGGGATGAATATATTCCTAAGACTGCTTCAGAACAAATACAACTTTACGAATTTCAAGTAATGCCCTTTGGTTTAACTAACGCACCAGCTGTATTCATGGACCTCATGAACCATGTGTGCAAACCATACTTGGATAAATTTGTGATAGTGTTCATTGATGATATTCTTATCTACTCTCGTAACAAAGAAGAACATGCAAATCACTTGAGAATAATCTTGGAAGATACTCAAAAGAGGAATTGTATGCCAGGATCTCCCAAGTGTGATTCTGGAACATATCGTGCAGTTTCTTGGGCATCGTAATTGATATTCAATGGATTCACTGTATGACCCCCCAAGATTTGAAGCAGTTAAGAATTTGGCATATCCAACCACACCTACAGAAGTACGCCAATTTCTTAGTACTCGTCGGCTACTATCGTGATTTATCAAAATTTTTCGAAGATCGCAAATTCTTTGACTTAATTAACTCAAAAAAACAAGAAGTAATATATGTTGAGAGACCAGAGATTCAGCTTTCCAATTGCTAAAACATAAACTTTGTGAAGCTCCAATCTTAGCATTACCAGAAGGAAACGATGACTTTGTCGTTTACTGTGATGCATCCCCATCAAAGGCCTGGAGCATTGTTTAATGCAAAGATAAAAAGGTTATTGCATATGCATCCCTACAACTATGCTATATGAATAGAACTAACCACACATGATCTCGAATTAGGAGCAGTAGTGTTCGCTCTTAAAATTTGGAGACACTATATGTATGATACAAAATGTACTGTGTTCACTGATCATAAAAGTCTTCAGCATATCCTTGATCAGAAAGAGCTGAACATGAGACAACGTCGTTGGTTAGAATTGCTTGCAGATTATGATTGTGAGATTCGCTACCATCCTGGAAAGGCAAATGTTGTAGCAGATGCCTTAAGCCGTCAGGAACGAATCAAACCACTCCGAGTTAGATCATTAGTCATGACTCTTCACCCAAGATTACCATCACAAATCCTCCAAGCCCAAAATGAAGCACTCAAAGATGAAAACCTCAAAGGTGAGAACCTACGAGGAATGGACAAAGCATTTGAAGTACATCCTGATAGAACCTGATGTATCAAGATTCAAAGTTGGTTACCACTCTTTGGTAATCCGAGGGACTTGATCATGCATAAATCTCATAAATCAAAGTATTCCATTCACCCAGGTTCTGACAAGATGTATCAGGATCTAAAGAAACTCTATTGGTGGCCTAACATGAAGGCAATCATCGCTGAATATGTTGGCAAATGTTTAACATGCTCTAGAGTTAAAGCTGAATGTCAGAAGCCATCCGGCTTACTGGTACAACCAGAGATTCCTATGTGGAAGTGGGAGAGAATAACGATGGATTTCATCACAAAACTACCCAAAACCTCAAACGGACATGACACAATCTGGGTCATTGTCGATCGCCTTACCAAATCCGCACATTTCATCCCTACCCGAGAGACAGATAGTATGGAAACCCTTACAAGGTTGTACATCAAAGAAATAGTCTCCCGGCATGGAGTGCCAATATCCATCATCTCGGATCATGACAGTCATTTCACATCCAGATTCTGGCAATCATTACAAAGTGCTTTGGGTACTCAATTAGACATGAGTACGGCATATCATCCCGAAACCGATGGACAAAGTGAAAGAACCATCTAAACACTTGAAGATACGCTTCGAGCCTGTGATATAGAATTTTTTGAAAAGGATGGGAAAGACACTTACCATTAGTAGAATTTTCCTACAATAACAGTTACCATGCCAGTATTAAAATAGTTTTATGGTCGAAAGTGCAGATCACCTGTCTGTTAGGCCGAAGTTGGAGATGTTCAACTTACGAGACCAGAAATAATCCATGAAACCACCGAGAAAATAGTTCAAATCCGACAACGCTTGCAAGCTGCAAGAGACCGGCAAAGAAGTTATGCCAATATAAGACGGAAGCCTTTAGAATTTCAAGTTGGAGATCGTGTTATGTTGAAAGTAATCACTCGAAAGGTGTCATTCATTTTGTAAAGCGAGGAAAGCTTAACCCTCGGTACATTAGACCATTCAAAATCCTTGAACAGATTGGCCCAGTGGCATACATACTAGAGCTACCTGAAGAGCTCAGTAATGTCCATAGTACTTTCTACGTTTCTAATATAAAGAAATGCCTATCTGACGAATCCCTTGTCATTCCAATGAAAGAACTTCACCTTGATGATAAGCTCAACTTTGTGGAAGAACCAATAGGAAATCATGGATCAAGAAGTCAAACAACTGAGACAGAGTCGTATTCCTATAGTCAAAGTAAGATGGAACTCTAAAAGAGGACCAGAATTTACGTGGGAACGCGAAGATCAAATTCGTGCCAAGTATCCACATCTATTTTCAAACATCACTCTATCATCCAACTAAATCTCGGGACGAGATTTCTTTTAAGGTTGGGAGACTATAACAACACACAATTTTCATCAATGTAATTATCCATCTATTAAATTAGATGCAATTTTCATCAATGTAATATCTACTTATTAAATTAAGTACAACCATTTTCACAGGAATATTTTTTACTTTACTTCACCTATTATGCAACGTAACTTGCATAACTTAAGTAAACAAGCTCACGCAACCTACTTATGCCAATTTCATCAACGTTTATAGCCAGTAAACATTATAATATGTCAAGAAATATGTTTTAAACTCTATTTTATCATACGTTATCTATTTAACATACTTTCGAAAAAGTTAACGTTATTATAAAACGGATATTATACGTTAACGTGTAAATCAAAACCCTAATTTCATATAATGTTTACATACAAAATAAATGTACAAGCTTTCAAGAAATGTGTACAAGTGTAAAATGCATAACTTTTGAATATATATTCCCTCCTAAACCCTAGTACAACTTGTTTAAGCTCAAAGTACAATTCGACTAAGCATAAATTCAAACTAGCTTATTTTCCCTCCATTTTCTTTCTAGTTTCTGAACAAACTAACTAGCACAAGTTACAAGTACTCCAATGTATCATACTTAAGCACATTTCCCTCTCTAATCCTAACCCTACTCGTCCTAAAACCTAAAATCCTAACCCGAAACCCTAATGAACTCGACACCTCCTTAACTAGTTTAAACTAAATTCTAACCTAGCAAGCATCCACCACCATGATCCACCACCTTGCTAGCCTACTTGTCACCACCAAGCAACCACCCTACCACCTTGTCACCACCAAGCAACCACCCTAGCACCTTGTCAT
>BQNB010078466.1:0-26490 GCA_026074375.1 Tanacetum coccineum
GTATAAAAAGCTAGGAAAATTTTAAAAACACTTAAAACCTTTTACACTAAGACACAAATAAGCTCAAATAAACTTAAGACAAATTAAATAAGCTAAACTATATCTAAATAAGCAAATACAAAAAGCAATTAAGCTAAATTAAACAAGATAAACACAACAGTACTAACAACAGCACTAACAGTATTAACTAACAGTACTAACTTGGAGTTAGTACTGGTAGTTATAAGTTAGTACTGGTAGTTATAAGTTAGTACTGGTAGTTATAAGTTAGTACTGGTAGTTATATTGAAGCAAGAAATAAGCAAATAAGCTAAAACAGAAGTTTAACTAACCCTAATAAGCACTCAGTAATAAGAATAAGCAACTAGATTAAACTAAAATAACAAATAAGCTAAAAAGTTACAAACTGATACATTATTAAAAATACTTTGAAAAGAAAAATAAACTTAAATAAGCTTACTCCTAAAAACAATAAAGGAAAATGGTTTGATCTACTCTAAAAAGCTAAGAAAATTTTAAACAAGCTGAAATAATAAGCTGGTAAGCTAAAATGAACTACCAGTACTAACTTTTAGTTAGTACTGGTAGCTTTAATTAGTACTGTTAGTTTTAAAATCCCAAAAATGAACTAGCAGTACTAACTAAAGAGTTAGTACTGTTAGTTCAAAATACTCCTTAAGGTTTTCACAAATCATTTTTCTTTTATATTAAGCTGATTTGGTTCTTAATTAGTAAAAACAGATTGTTAAATAACAAAATAGAATACTTATAAACAAGTTTTAGTCAAGAATAAGCACTAATAAGCAGTTCTACAGTAAATAAGAAAACAAGAAAAAGAGAGACTTACAGAACCCTTGCTCAAAACAGGGTCAAACAAAGAATCTACAAGCTCTAGCTTGTATAAAACAAGCTAGTGAGAGTCCATAAGCCCATCCAGAACTGGCTTATCATCCATAACATAAGCTGTGGTATATTTGAGAGTGATATTTGTGATTTTCTCTTAACTACTTAACTTTTTATTTTTACTTAATGAAAACAGCTTATAAGTAAGCTGTGGTGAGAGCTTTTTGAACACAAAACAATATGATTAAGAAACTTAACACTGGTATTGTAAATTGACTTAAAAACTCAAATTTGCATTAAAACTTGAAAATGTTACAAAGCTGGAAGTAAAAGCTGTAAATGACTTAAAACAAACTGAAAATAAGCTAAATTATTTTTAAGATTAAAAACTAAAAACTAGATGCCTCAAAGGCTTACAAAAAGCTCTATTTATAGCCGAAGTCTTGGACTTGCAGCTTGTGCTTCTTTGTAGAGATAAAAACAAAGTGTGCTTGTTGTGTGAGGTAAGTCTAAAGCAAATCCCAGCCTTCAATTTCTTTTGTGCTTCTTTGGAGACAATCTCAGCCATTGAAGATACTTGGGAAAGGTGAGGGATTGCCAACATGGACTTTATACAGCTGGGGGGAAATAGTAGGGTGGATGAAATGATTTTGGCTAGGGTGTCGAGTGGTTTTGCAGGTGGGAAGTATGGGAAGACATCCAAGTTGTACCTGGGTTTATTGGGGCGGGAAAGATGGCTTTATGGGTAAGTTGGCAGCTTGGTCCCCTCAAGTTATATAACTTGAATGCAATCTTTGACCGGTTTATAATTTTGACCCTTGTCTTTTAATTCTTGAAATACAACTTGAGGTTTTGGCAGTTTTAGTCCCTCAAGTTGTATTTTCTTCACTTGGATTACCTTCGACTTTGTCCTTTCCATTCCGTGCTTGGATTTGGCTTTCTTTTTGTTTCTTTTCTTGAATATCCGTTTCCTGCACAACACAAATGCAAACATACAAATACAATGTATTTTTGGTATGTTTTTAGTCTTTTAAGTTCGTTATTAATGGAGAATGGTATGTGTAATTAAGCACATACCAAAATCCCCCATACTAAGGCATTGCCGTGTCCTCACGCAATGTTATGAAGTAAACACTTAAGAAAACTAAGAATCTCGATCCCCCTTGACTAATAACCTCGAAAAGTAGCAAAGTGTTCGTCAAGGGAAACTTAAAGAATCAATAGCTTTGATAAGTCCCGCATTCACCAAATTTTCATATGTACACTAACTATCCCTAATATTTTTGGATTTTTCTTTCTTTTTCTTTTCTTAACTAACATGCTCGACTTCCTTTATATTATCAACATTGGGATCATAGAATGAGAAGCGCCCGTAGAATAATCTACGGATGTCCTGACGGATAAATTCATCGTCCCCGATTTTTCACTAGATCCGACCAAGCAATTAAAACAGATCATTTGTCATATAAAAGTCTAAATGTTAAGCTCTCATAATTATGACGTGTGAACTTTTTCTCCAACTGGATATATGATTTAAATGTGTGTACTCATTTCCATCTAACCATAGATCAACTTATTTTCATAGTCGTAATTCAAGATGAATCAAGACTCAAAGCAACAACTTATTAGGACCTTGTAACTTGATTTTAGAGAATTGAAATTTTTTCTATAGAACTTTTTTTTGCAATACATCTTCATCATATATCTAAGTTCTTAAAGCTTAGGAATGCGTTGCATAGTTATGAAACCTACCTAGGCCCCCCTTTAGCTCCCATGGTGGGATTCACAACAACGACCTGTGGTTGTAGTTTGAAAACCCACCACGTGTTAGCGTAGAGGGAAATCACATAACACCTTCTTCCTAATATGTAAGGTTATGTGTTTAGTTTGATACCCTCACCTAGGACCTCGCTTACTGGTGAGATTCACAAACACACCAAATCCTGAAGTAATAGACGTCTTAGTTTGAACCCCCACCTCGTGGTTAGCGGAGTGGAATATCACGACACATCTTTTACTTGCTTCATATACTCAAATGCATGCTTCATTGGCATAATTTTAATATTCATGCATTTTTTTTTGCATTTATATTTCACTCATGCTTCTTTGGCATTTTAACTTGCAAATTACTAGGAACAGAAAAAACTCGTTTTTAAAGAATCAAGTTACAAATTTGAAGCTTTTTCTAAAAACATTGATTGACTTAGCTGAATTTAAATGAGCACGTATGATTAGGCGGATTAAAAGCTAATGGGAGAAAAAGCCACAAGTTACTCATATAAGCTTTAGAAGAATCTTGCTCAGCACATAAACTTATATTTAACTCTATCACTTCTTGTTCTTCACCTTAAAATTCTAAGTAATAGAATTCGTGAAAGCTTAGCCTATAATTGAGGAACTGGCTAGGGCTCAACACGCCCGATCGAGTCAAAAATTATTCTCATTCTACCCATTAGGAAAGTCGAAACTGTGACAAAACACTTATTTTATTTTTGAAAATTTTTAAATTTTTACATTTTTTTTTTTTGGTATTTTTTTCAAAAATTTGGTGGTAAAAACGGGATTACGTGACAACAATGGCTGCAGGCAACAATCAAATCGAAGATCCCCCCATACTAGAACTAAACATCATCCCCAATGTTTCAAAAGGGTACCTATGTAAATCTAAGGCCGTTTATTAAGTGTGCCAAAAGATAAAACGTTAGTCGATTAGATTTGGATATTGGATTCCCAAAATGAAGCTGAGATTGTGAAACTCTTGTGGATGAAAGACAAAACTGAGAGCACAAGAGTTCTTCCCAATCCGAGCAATCCTGGACAATTAACCACACAAACACGAAACACGGGTAATGGAAGGGGCGAGCCTCCACACAACAAGAAAATACTTATTCAATTCTACACAATACTACGATAAGCATGGGGTGCCTCCCACGAAGCGCTTGTTTAAGGTCGCTATGCTTGACCCGTCACCTGAATTTATTGGACATTAGGGAATGTTTGGGTCTGGAGACTACCCAATTGTGGTACGTCCCCTCCAAAGTAGTGCTTAACACGATGACCATTCACTTTGAAGTTTGGCCCGGAGTTTTGGGATAACTCGATAGTGCCATATGGGAAAACTTGTGTGATAGTGAATGGTCCTGACCAGCGGGTTTTAAGCTTTCCTGAGAAAATCTTTAATCTAGAGTTAAAGAGGAGGACTCGATCACCGACGTTGAAAACGCGGTTCTTGATCTTGGAGTCGTGAATCCTCTTTGTCTTTTCTTTATAGATCAAAGAGTTCTCATAAGCTTCATCACGGAGCTCATTAAGTTCATTCAGTTGAACTTTTCTATGGTCACCAGCGGTTTTTAGATCAAAGTTTGTATGTTTCAAGGCCCAGTAGGCCTTGTGTTCTAACTCAATTGGCAGATGGCAGGCTTTTCCGTAGACCAGCTTATATGGAGTACACCCGATGGGTGTTTTGTAAGCGGTGCGGAAAGCCCATAAAGCATCATCGAGCTTATCTGACCAAGAGGTACGGTTCTCTCCTATTGATCTCTCAAGAATTCTCTTCAAGCCACGATTGGATACCTCAACTTGTCCACTTGTTTGTGGATGATACGCGGTGGAGAGACGATGAGTGACTCCGTATTTAAGCATGACCTTTGCAAATTGGTCATTGCAAAAATGGGTTCCGCGATCACTTATGATTGCACGAGGGGCACCGAATCTGGCGAAGAGAGATTTAAGAAATTTACAAACAACTCGGGCGTCATTGGTGGGGAGCGCTTTTGCTTCAACCCATTTTGATAAATAATCAACGGCCACGAGGATGTATTTGTTGCCTTTGGATGATGGGAATGGCCCCATAAAGTCAATGCCCCAGACGTCAAAGATTTCACAAACTTGGATGGAATTTTGTGGCATCTCATCACGTTGTGAAATTTTTCCTTGACGCTGGCATGAGTTGCAGTTTTTAACCAACTCATGGGCATCTTTGTAGATTGTGGGCCAAAAGAATCCGGAATCGAAGACTTTTCTTGCTGTGTAGTTAGCACCGTGATGTCCACCGGTGGGACCATCGTGGCAAGCCATGAGGATGTCATGGGCTTCTTTGCCAAAAACACAACGTCGAATAACTTGATCCGCACAGATTTTAAACAGAAAGGGATCTTCCCAGAAATAATGCTTCACGTCTTTGAAGAATTTTCTTTTCTGCTGGGTTGACATCCCTTTGATCACGAAATTTCCCGCATGGTAGTTTGCGATGTCAGCAAACCATGGGGTACTAGCATCAAGAACAGCAATCGAACTAAGAGTTTCAAGAGGAAACTTTTCATTTATCTCCTTTGGATCGAGCTCATTCTTGTGAGGATTCTCTAATCGTGATAGATGATCAGCCGCTAGGTTCTCAGCTCCTTTTGTGTCAACTACATCAAAGTCGAACTCTTGAAGGAGCAGAACCCATCGGAGCAATCTTGCCTTAGAATCTTTCTTTGCAAAGAGATACTTGAGGGCGGAATGATCCGTATACACAGTGCATTTGTTCATGACAAGGTAAGATCGGAATTTTTCGAATGCGTACACCACGGCTAACATTTCTTTCTCTGTCGTGGTGTAACGTGATTCCGCCTCATTCATTGTTTTGCTCGCATAGTGTATAGGTCTGAAATGTTTCTCATGACGTTGCCCCAAGACTGCACCTAAGGCGAAATCGCTTGCATCGCACATAAGTTCAAATGGTTCATTCCAGTCTGGGGCAATCAGGATTGGAGCCTCGGTTAGATTCTCTTTGAGAGTGTTAAATGCTTCAATACACTCTTTGGAGAAATAAAACGGAGTCTCTTTTTCAAGCAAATGGGTCATGGGACGGGCTATTTTTGAGAAATTCTGGATGAATCTTCTATAAAACCCCCGCATGCCCAAGAAAACTACTGATGCCTTTGACAGTATCGGGTGATGGAGCTTTGCAAAACGTCAATCTTAGCTCGTCGACCCCCCCTTCCCCCCAATTCCCGACTTTGAGATTTTTGTGACCAAGAACAATGCTTCCTTAACCATGAAATGGCTTTTCTCCCAGTTTAGAGCTAAATGGTGGTCATCACAACCGCTAAGCATCTTTTCAAATGGGGTTAGGCATGTAGAGAAAAGAACTTCCAAAAACCGAAAAGTCATCCAACACACACCATCGTTTTTTCGATCATGTCTATGGAAGATTGCCGTCAACATCTCTGGAATGTGCCTGGTGGCATGCAGTAGGCCAAAGGCGATGCGGGCGGTAGGCAAAGGTTCCGTATGGGCAAGTAAACGATGTCTTTTCCTGATCATTTGGGTCAAATGGGTATTTGAAAATAACTCCGAGAAACCATCGAGAAAAACAATAGTATCGTTCCCGGCAAGCCTCTCGAGCATTTGGTCCATGGAATGGTAAGAGGAAAATGGTCCATATCGGTTGGCTTCATTTAATTTCGGTAGTCAAGCATACTCGCCATACCCGTAACTAAATCGAGTTGGGATCAACTCATTTTGCTCATTCTCAACTACGGTAAAACCACCTTTCTTTGGTACACAGTGTACCGGGCTTACCCAGGGACTATCCGAGATAGGGTAAATTAATCCAGCATTAAGAAGTTTTTCAACTTCCTTTTTTATGACATCGTGGATTTTTGGGTTTACCCGTCTCTGATGTTGGACCGCTGGTGTGTAGTCCTCTTCCATTAAGATTTTGTGTGTACAAAATTCCGGGTTAATACCCTTGATATCGGAGAGTTTCCAAGCGATGGCTCGCTTGTGGGACTGCAACACCTTTATTAGAGCGGCTTTCTCCCCGACACTCAAATCTTTAGCAATTATGACTGGTAACTTGTTGTCACCCTCCAAAAATGCATATTCGAGGTGGGGAGGTAAGTCCTTGAGCTCGACCTCGGGAGGTTCATGAATTGATGTTTCATCGGTTTTGGCTTCACAATTCTTAAGTTCTTTTCTAACTTCAGGAAAATAATTTGCATGGTTGGGAAGTGGTGGTAAGGGCTCACTATTTAGGATAGCTTCAAGAAGAAGAATGTCATTCTCGGGATCACATTCGGCATCATCAATTCCTGTCTTATACGAAGTATCAGAAAGTTCAGCCTCGATTTCTTCAAGAATGAAATCACTACCCTCGAATGGAGTGAGGGTAGGAGAAGTGGTATCAACAATTGGTTCAAAGTAAGGAGTGGAATTTCCATTTGCTAATACTTCCGAGAAACCTAAAAACTCTTGAGAATATTCCTCACATGCTATATCAATAAGATTGATCTTGTTAACTGATTCCATGGCATTGTAGGAGAAATTTTTCGTATCACCTACTTTGAAAGTCACGGATTTGTCATCATGTCTTAAGGTCATCTCTTCACCGTGTACATCAATCAAGGCTCTTGCCGTTCTTAAGAATGGTCTTCCTAAAATCAACGGGACTCTAGGGTCGGCATCATAGTCAACTACCACAAAATCGGCTGGAAAGTAGAAGGTTCCAACCTTCACAAAAACATCTTCGGCTATGCCGGTGGGAGTGGAGATTGATCGGTCGGCTAACTCGAGTACCATCCTAGTTTTGGTTAGACCTTGGCGATTAAGCTTTTCAAAAACGGAGAGTGGCATTAGATTGATGCTTGCACCGAGATCGGCCAGGGCTAAGCATTCATCCAACTCTGGAAAATCACACGGTATCAGAAATCTACCCGGGTCTCCTAATTTTTCGGGAAATGTCTTTAGGATGACTGCTGAGCAATTTTCATTAACCGGTGTTTTGGTCAAGTCCAAGATCTTATCTTTGTTGTTTAAAAGCTTTCTGAACATTGGAGCAAACTTAGGCATGTGCAGGAGGGCATCTGCGAAGCTTAGCTCGAAGTGGAGATTCCGAAAAATTTCCATGAATTTCAAAGCTAAAAGGTCGTCCTTTTCGCGGACTTTCTCCTTGTTTACCCTAGATGGATATGGTAAAGTCGTTTTGGCTCTAGGCATGACAACTGGTTCATCAACTTGGACTATCGGAGGTTGGACGTCTTTGGTACTTCCGTTAGGAAGCACCGTGTCCTTTGTCACCTCGGTTTCAACTTCCACCACCGGAGGTGGAATTTGAGGTCCATCATATGAAACACCGCTTCTGGTGGTGATTGCTTTCAATTCACCCTTCGGGTTAGCAATGGTGTTGCTAGGAAGAGAACCCGAACTTGAAGTAGAAGCTTGGTTGGAATTTACGATTTTGGTGAGCAAGTCGGTTATGTTGGTCATTTGGTTTTGCATGTTTTGCATAACCGCATCATTAGCCTTGACATAGCTCTCAAAATCAGTTTTTGACACACCCGAAGCTTGATGAGCTGGAGCTTGGTAAGCTGGGTGTTGATTAACCGGGGGTTGATACATTGGGGCTTGTTGTTGAACCTGGGGTCGTTGGATTTGACCCTGGTTGTAGCCATTCCCACGGTTTTGGTTTTGGTTCCAACGATTCTGATTGTTGGCTTGGCTGTTGTGTTGCATGGGAGGAAAACTGGGTGGTCTTATTTGGTTTACCATCGGTGGCAGACGGTAACCGGAATTTCCTTAGTTGAAATTGGCTGCGGCTGCTTGCGAGACGTATTCTTGGATGTTATCTCGGTAATTGTTGCTATCGGTAGCCGGAGAATTATGATATGAGTGGGCACCACCGCAGGTAACACAACTTTGCTCAACCACTTTTACGGGAGCGAGAGCTGGAACTGGAGATGTCTGCTTGTCGAGAAGTAGAGCTCTAACCATATCTTTCAATTCAGCAATGTCGGGAGATACTCCTGAGGTGGAAGCGCTCGTACTCACTTTAGCAACAATGGCTTTGCTTCAGGAGTGACGAACTTTGGACATGCTCTCGATGATGCTTGAGCAATCAGCGAGTCTTTTATCCAAAAAGTTACCACCTGCGGCGGAGTTCAAAGAGTCTTGATCATTAACATTTAAGGCGTTGTAAAATGTATCAAGTTGGTGGAGCTCCGAGAATCCATGATGTGGACATGCTCGGAGAAGATCTTTGAATCGATCCCAAGCCTCACTAAACGACTCATCAAATCTTTGTTTGAAATTGGTAATTTCGTTCCGAAGATTTGTCGTTTTAGAATGTGGGAAAAACTGATTTATGAATTTAGCAATGAGGTCATCCCATGTCTGAATTAATCGAGGAGGTTCTTTCTCAAGCCATATCCGGGCTGCCCCCTCGAGAGAGAAAGGAAAAAGCATCAACTTAATTAATGTGGTCGGGACATTAGGATATCTCAAAGTAGAGGTGATTTTATTGAAGTAACGGATGTGGGCATGTGGGTCCTCTTTGTCATGTCCGAAGAACTGCTTGTTCTGGACAAGAGTTAGCAACCCATGCTTGATCTCAAAATTTGCTGCTTCAATTTCAGGAACAACAATTGCGTCCTCGTATCCCTCGGTGGGAGCCTGGAGCAATTCTGCCATAGTTCGATTATCAGCCATCGTATCTTTGGGAGGTTCAACAAGATTCGGAGGAACTTGTTGTTGTTGTTGTAGACGACGAGCTTTAGAACGAGTGCGCATGCACTAAAATAGAGAACAAGAAGAGTATTTTTGGTTTTTTAGTTTATTCACAATCTATTTTAAACGGACAGGAACCTAAAACTAGACAACTTGAACCCAAATAGTCTACTTACTTCACGGTAGCTCTCAAAATGATAAACGCACAGGTGAGCGGAGGAGTAGGAATAGCGCGAAGCTTATTTCTCCTTTCGGGTCGTAGTTCCTAGGAACAACCCTCCTTATACCCACTTTATAGCTTGTTTAACTTTTCAAGGTGAGCCGTATATCGTAAGAGACACAAATGGTAAGTTTTAAATCTTTTGTTCGAGTTGGGAACCAATAAGTTCACCGGAAATTATTATGATAATACCTCAATTGAGAATATTATATTTTGGTATTTTTACCAATTTGTAAATTTTATTTCTTGTTTATGGACAATGTTTTTATATTTTTGGTTTTTCTTTTGTTTTTGTATGATAATTATACTAGTAAAAGAAAATGAAAAATATTTTTGTATTTTTTTATGTTTTTATAAAGAAAATATTCACAAATGTAAACACAAATTTCCAAACGTAACGAAATTCGTTTCAAAGCCTCCCCGGCAGCGGCGCCAAAATTTGACTCGCGCGAACTTACACCTTATTATATATAGATAGACATAGACATCTATAAATAGAAAACTATACGTGATATAAATACACCAAGGGACGAAATCACGCGAGTGCAATGAAACCGGAAGCAGTATAGAGTGTTCCCGGGTCGTTATGTCCCAACGAGGCTAGAATGGAAAATCGAGAGACGATTGATGATTTGTGTTTGAATGTCACAAGGAATGATTGGGCATTAAAGCTGATAAAAATAAGCAAAAGCACATAAAAATAGCAAAGAGAATAAGCTGGAACAAGAATCAAAACTAGGAATGACAAAAACACTTTAAAACTTTAAACTAAGACACAAATAAGCTCAAATAAACTTAAGACAAGTTAAATAAGCTAAACTAACTCTAAATAAGCAAATACAAAAAGCAATTAAGCTAAATTTAACAAGATAAACACAACAGTACTAACAACAGTTTACCTACAGTTTAACTACCAGTACTAACTTGGAGTTAGTACTGCTAGGCTAAAGTTAGTACTGTTTCGCCTTAAGGTTTAGTACTGCTAGGCTAAACAAGACTTAAGAATTAATAAAAAGCGATAACAGTTAAACATGAAGTTAACCTACCTTAATAAGCACTTAGTAATTGGAATAAGCAACTAGAATAAACTAAATGATAAATAAGCTAGAAAACTAAAACTGATCAAACTGTTGAGAATACTTTAAAAAGGAAAATAAACTTTAATAAGCACAGTAAATGGAAAATGATTCAATCTACTCTAAAAAGCTGAAACAATCTTTAAATAAGCAGAAATAATAAGCTGATAAGGTAGAATGAACTACCAGAACTAACAGTTCTAGCTAACAGTATTAACTGTAGTTAGTACTGCTAGTGCTGAGTTAGTACTGCTACCTTTGAAATCCAAGAAAATGAACTAGCAGTACTAACTTGAAGTTAGTACTGGTAGCTCTAAGTTAGTACTGCTCCAAAAGTGAACTAGCAGTATTAACTTATAACTAACAGTTTTAACAAGTGAACTATCAGTACTAACTAAGAGAGTGATACAAACACTTTTCAACTAGCAAATAAGCAAAATAAGCACTTAAAACAGTTTCTGCAGAAAATAAGAACAATAAGAAAAAGAAAAACTTACAACACCCTTGCTCAAAACAGGGTCAAACAATGAATCTACAAGCTCTAGCTTGTATAAAACAAGCTAGTGAGAGTCCATAAGCCCATCCAGAACTGGCTTATCATCCATAACCTAAGCTGTGGTATATCTGAGAGTGATACTTATGATTTTCTCTTAACTACTTAACTTTTTATTTTTACTTAATGAAAACAGCTTATGAGTAAGCTGTGATGAGAACTTTTTAAACACAAAACAATATGATTAAGAAACTTAACACTGGTATTGTAAATTGACTTAAAAACTTCAAACTTGCATTAATCTTGAAAGTGTTACAAAGATGAAAGTAAAAGCTGTAAATGACTTGAAACAAACTGAAAATAAGCTAAATTATTTTTAAGATTAAAAACTAAAAACTAGATGCCTCAAAGGCTTACAAAAAGCTCTATTTATAGCCGAAGTCTTGGACTTTCAGCTTGTGAAGTCTTCAACTTGCAGCTTGCTCTTCTTTGGAGAGCAAAAACGAAGTGTGCTACTTGTGTGAGGTGAATCCAAAGCAAATCCCAGCCTTTGATTTCATTTGTGCTTCTTTGGAGTCAATCTTAGCCATTGAAGATACTTGGGAAAGGTGAGGGATTGCCAACATGGCTTTTATACAACTGGGATGGGTTAGTAGGGTGGATGAAATGATTTTGGCTAGGGAGAGAAGTGGTTTTGCAGGGAAGAAAGTATGGGCGACATACCAGTTGTAACTGGGTTTTTGGGGCGGGAAAGAAGACTTTTTGGGGAGTTGGCAGTTTGGTCCCCTCAAGTTGTATAACTTAAATGTAATCTCTACCCGGTTTGCAACTTTGGTCCCTCCTTTCTTATAACTTTGTAATACAACTTTAGACTTGGCAGTTTTAGCCCCTCAAGTTGTATTTTCTTCATTTTGATGACTTTTGACTTTGCCCTCTTCTACACCGTGCTTGGAATTGCTTGCTTTTGGCTTTCTTTTTGCTCTTTTTCTTGAATATCCGTTTCCTGCACAATACAAATGCAAACATACAAATACAATGTATTTTTGGTATGTTTTTAGTCATTTAGGTCCGCTTAATATAGAAAATGGTATGTGTATTTAAACACATATCAAAATCCCCCATACTAAGGTATTGCCGTGTCCTCACGCAATGTTATGAAGTAAACACTGAATAAAAACTAAGAATCTAGGCCCCCCTCGACTAATTACCTCGAAAAGTAGCAAAGTGTTCGTCAAGGGGAACTAAAGAATCAATAGCTTCGACGAGTCCCGTTTTCACCAATTTTTTTATATGTACACTAACTATCCCTAAAATTCTTTTGGATTTTTCTTTCTTTTTCTTTTCTTAACTACCTGTTTGACTTCCTTTATTTTATCAACATTGGGATCATAGAATGAGAAGCGCCCATAGAATATCTTTGGCATCCTGACGGATAAATTCATTGTCCCCGAATTTTCACTAGATCTAAACCAAGCAATTAAACAAGATCATTGTTGATATAAGTTTAGATGTTAAGCCCTCATACTTATGACTTGTGAACTTTTTACTCCCAACATGGATATATGATTTGAATGTGTGTGCTCGTTTCAACCATAGATCAACTTATTTTCATAGTCGTAATTCGAGATGAATCACGACTCAAAGCAACAACTTATTAGGAACTTGTAACTTGATTTTAACATTTAGAACTTTTTTGCAAACATATTTAACATTTTCATAAGTTCTTAAAGCTAGGAATGTGTTGCTTAGTGTGAAACACCTACCTAGGCCTCGCTCCCTAGTAGGATATCACAACCAACGACCGGTGTTCTTATGTTTGAAAACCCACCCCGTTGCTGCGAGTGGGACAATTCAATCAACACCTTCTTACTAATATGGCTAAGAATCGGTGTCTTAGTTTGAACCCTCACCTAGACCTTTCTTCCAAGTGAGATATCACAACACACCAAATTCCTAGAAGTAAAGACGTCTTAGTTTGAACCCCCACCTCGTGGTTAGCGGAGTGGGATATCACGACACATCTTTTACTAGCTCCATATGATCAAATGTATGCTTCATTGGCATAATTACAATATTCATGCATTTTTGCATTCATACTTCATTCATTGCTTCTTTGGCATTTTATCTTTCAAAACCTTGCTTTTAAAGAATCAAGTTACAAATTTGAAGCTTTTTCTGAAAACATCGATTGACTTAGTTTGAACATAGACGTGTGATTTAGTGGATTAGAAGCTTATGGAGAAAAAAAGAACACAAGTTATTATATAAGTTTTGAGCGAATCTTGCTTAACACATAAACTTCTATTCAACTCTACACTTCTTGCTCTTCATCTCGTGAAAGCTTAGCCTACAATTGAGGAACTAGCTAGGGCTCAACACGCCCGATCGAGTCAAAAATTATTCTCATTCTACCCATAAGGAAAGTCGAAACTGTAATAAAACACTTATTTTATTTTTGAAAATTCTTAATTTTTCATTTTTTTTGGTATTTTTGCAAAATTTGGTGGTAGAACGGTGATTACTTGATAACATCGGTGCAGGCAAAAATCAAAATCGAAGATCCCCCCATATAGACTAAACATCGCCTCGATGTTTCAAAGGGGCTCTTACGCGGAATCTAAGGCCAATTTATGAGTGGTGCCACAAGATAAAACGTTTAGTCGATTAGATTTGGTTACTGGATTCCCAAAATGAAGCTGAGGATGTGAAAACTCTTGTGATAAGATACAAGCACGAGAGTTTCTTCACATTCCGGGCAAATCCTGGACATTTAACAATACAACACGAAACACGGGTAATGGAAAGGCAAAACCTCCATACAACAAGAAATCACTCTATTCATTTTTACACTATATTAGATAAGCATGGGGGTGCCTCCCACGAGCGCTTGTTAGGTCGCTATGGTGGACCCGTCACCTGAAATTAATTGGAATTAGGGAATGTTTGGAGATTGGGGTCTACAACTGTTTTGGTTGTCCCCTCCAAAGTAGTGCTTAAACGAATGACCATTCACTTTGAAGTTTGGCCCAGAGTTTGAGATAGATTGACGGTTGCCCGTACGGGGAAAACATGTGTGATAGTGATATGTCAGACCAGCGGGGTTATTAAGCTTTCCTGAGAAATCTTCAATCTAGAGTTAAAGAGGAGGAATCGATCACGAGTTGGAAAAACGGGGTTCTTGATTTTAGAGTCGTGAATCCTCTTTGTCTTTTCTTTATAGATCAAAGAGTTCTCATAAGCTTCATCACGGAGCTCATTAAGTTCATTCAGTTGAACTTTCCTATGGTCACCAGCAGTTTTTAGGTCAAAGTTTGTATGTTTCATGGCCCAGTAGGCCTTGTGTTCTAACTCAATTGGCAGATGGCAGGCTTTTCCATAAACCAGCTTATATGGAGTACACCCGATGGGTGTTTTGTAAGCGGTGCGGAAAGCCCATAAAGCATCATCGAGCTTATCTGACTCAGAGGTACGGTTCTTCTCCTATTGAATCTCTCAAGAATTCTCTCCGTCAAGACATTGGATAACTCAACATGTCACTTGTTTGTGGATGTACGCGGGTGGAGAGACGATGAGTGACTCGTATTTAGCATGACCTTCTCACAATTGGTCATTGCAAAAAATAGGTTCCGCGATCACTTATGATTGCCGAGGGGCACGAATCTGGTAAGAGAGGATTTAAGAAATTTACAAACAACTGGGCGTCAATTGGTGGGGAGCGCCTTTTGCTTCAACCCATTTTGATAAATAATCAAACGGCACAGTCCCTATGATGTATAGTATGTAGATGGGAGGTATTGTTGCCTTCTGGATGATGGGAATGGCCTCATAAAGTCAATGCCCTCTAGACGTCAAAGATTTCACAAACTTGGATGGAATTTTGTTGGCATCTCATTTACGTTGTGAAACTTTCCTTGACGCTGGCTTTGAGTTGCAGTTTTTTAACCAACTATGGGCATTCTATGGTAGATTTGTGGCCAAAAGAACGGAAACGAAGACTTTTCTTGTGTGTAGTTAGCCCCGTGATGTCCACCGGTGGGACCCATTATGAAGCCATGAGGATGTCATGGGCTTCTTTGCCAAAAACACAACATCGAATAACTTGATCCGCACAGATTTTAAACAGAAAGGGATCTTCCCAGAAATAATGCTTCACATCTTTGAAGAATTTTTTTTTCTGCTGGGTTGACATTTCTTTGATCACGAAATTTCCCGCATGATAGTTTGCGATGTCAGCAAACCATGGGGTACTAGAATCAAGAGCAGCAATCGAACTAAGAGTTTCCAGAGGAAATTTTTCATTTATCTCTTTTGGATCGAGCTCATTCTCGTGAGGATTCTCTAATCGTGATAGATGATCAGCCGCTAGGATCTCTCTGTCCTTTTGTGTCAATACATCAAAGTCGGAACTCTTGAAGAGCCGATCCCATCGGAGCAATCTCGCCTTAGAATTCATTCTTTGCAAGAGATACTTGAGGGGCGGTATGATCGTTTACACAGTGCATTTGTTCTGACAAGGTTTTAACGATCGGAATTTTTCGAATGCGTACACCACGGTAACATTCTTCTCTGTCGTGTGGTGTAACGGATTCGCCTCATTAATTGTTTTGCTTGTTAGAGTATAGGTCTGAAATGTTTCTCATGAGTTGCCCCAAGGACTCACTAAGCGCGAAAATCGCTTGATCGCAATAAGTTCAAATGGTTCATTCAGTCTGGGGCCATCAGGATTGGAGCCTCGGATTAGATTCTTTTTGAGCGTGTTAAAAATGCTTCAATACACTCTTTGGAGAAGTTAAAACAGAGTCTCTTTTTCAAGCAAAATGGTCATGGGACGGGCTATTTGATGAAATTTTGGATGAATCTTCTATAAAACCCGGCATGCCCAAGAAAACTGCGGATTCCTTTTACAGTAGTCGGGTTGGGGAGCTTTGCGATAACGTCAATCTTAGCTCGATCAACCTCAATTCCTGACTTGGAGATTTTGTGTCCAAGAACAATGCCTTCCTTAACCATGAAATGGCTTTTCTCCCAGTTTAGGGCTAAATTGGTGTCTTCACACCGCTTAAGCATCTTTTCCAAATGGGTTAGGCATGTAGAGAAAGAACTTCCAAAAACCGAAAATATCCATTAAACCCATTCATCGTTTTTTCGTTGCATGTCGTGGAAAAGATAGCCATCATACATTCTGGAATGGGCCTGGTGCATTGCAATGAGGGCAAGGGCATGCGGGGCGGTAGGCAAAGGTTCCGTATGGGAGTAAATGTTGTCTTTTCCCTGTCATTTGGGTCGCATGGGTATTGAAAATAACCCGAAGAAACCCATCGAGCGAAAACAATAACCTATTTGCTTTCCCGCAAGGCCTCTCGAAGCTTCTTGGTCCATGAATTGGTAGTGGGAAAATGGTCCTTTCGGGTGGCTTCATTTAATTTTCGGTATCCCATAATACCCGCCATCCGTAAACCAATCGAGTTGGGATCAACTCATTTTGGCTCATTCTCATGCGGTAAAACCACCTTTTTTTGGTACACAGTGTACCGGGCTTACCCAGGGACTATCTGAGATAGGGTAAATTAATCCAGCATTAAGAAGTTTTTCAACTTCCTTTTTTATGACGATCGTGTGGTTTTTTGGGTTTTATCCCGTCACTGATGTTGGAGCCGCTTTGGTGTGTAGTCCTCTTCCATTAGAATTTGTGAGTACAAATTCCGGGTTAATACCCTTGATATCGGAGAGTTTCCACGCGATGGCTTCGCATGTGGGATTGCAACACCTCTTATGAGGCGGCTTTCTCCCCGGACACTCAAATCTTTAGAAATTATGAATGGTAACCTTGTTGTCACCTTCAAAAAAATGCATGATTGAGGTGGGGAGGTAAGTCCTTGAGCTCGACCTGGGAGGTTCATTCAATTGATGTTTTCATCGGTTGTGGCTTCACAATTCTTAAAGTTCTTTCCTAATCTTCAGGAAAATAATTTGCATGGTTAGGAAGTGGTGATAAAGGCTCACTATTCAGATAGCTTCAAGAAGAAGATGTCATTATCGGATCAACATTCAGCATCATCAGTCCTGACTTATACGAAGAATCAGGAAAGTTCAGATCGATTTCTTCAAGAATGGAAATCACTACCTTGAATGGAAGTGGAGGGTGGGAGAAGTGTGTCAACAATCGTTAAAGTAGTAGGTGGAATTTCCATTTGCTAATACTTCGTGATCACTAAACTTCTTGGAATATTCTCGCACGTATATCAATAAAGTCGACTTTGTTAACTGATTCCATGGCATTGTAGAGAGGAAATTTTTCGTATCACTACTTTGAAAGTCACGGATTTAGTCATCATGTCTTAAGGTCATCTCTTCACGTGTAATCAATCAAGGCTCTGCCGTTCATAAGAATTGGTCTTCCTAAAATCAACGGGCTCTTTGGGTCGGCTCAATAGTCAACTAACCACAAAATCGGCCTGGATGAGTAGAAGGTTTCCAACCTTCACAAAAACATCTTTCCGCTTTGCCGTATGTGGGAGTGGAGATTGAGTTCGGTCGGCAACTCGACGTTACCATCTAGTTTTGGTTAGACCTTGGCGATTAAGCTTTTCAAAAACGGGGTGAGATGGCATTGGATTGATGCTTGCTCGAGATCGGGCAGGGCCTAAGCATTCATCCAACTCTGGAAAAATCAACGGAATCAGAAATTCTACCGGGGTCTCCTAATTTTTCGTGGAATGTCTTTAGGTGACTGCCGCAGCCATTTTCATTTACCGGTGTTTTGTGTTAATTCCAAGATCTTTTCTTTGTTGTTCATAAAGCTTTTGAACATCGGAGCAAACTTAGGCTTGTGAGGAGTGCATCCGCGAAGTCTCAGCTCGAAATGGAGATCGATCCGAAAAAAATATTGCCATGAATTTCAAAGCTAAAAGGGTCGTCCTTTTTGCTGATTTTCTCTTGTTTACCCTAGATGGAATGGTAAATCTATTCGTTTTGGTTTCTAGGCATGGACAACTGGTCATCATCAGGATATTGGTGGTTTGGGACGTCTTTGGTACTTCCCGTTAGGAAGCACCGTGTCTCCTTTGTTACTCGGTTTCAAACTTCCACCACCGGGGGGTTTGGAATTTGAGTTGTCCTATCATATGAAAAACCACGCTTCTGGTGGTGATTGCTTTCATTCACCCATTCGGGTTTTGTTAACAAACGGTTGTTGCTAGGAAGAGTACCCGGACTTTGAAGTAGAAGCTTGGTTGGAATTGCCGATTATGGTGTGCAAGTCGGTTATGTTGCGACATTGGATTTGAATATTTGCATTAACCTGCATCATTAGCCTTGACTTTGCTCTCAAAATCAGTTTTTGACACACCCGAAAGCTTGTTGAGCTGGAGCTTGGTTAAGCTTGGGTGTTGATTTACGGAGGTGATACATGGGGCTTGTTGTTGAACCTGGGTGTCGTTTGGATTTGGACCTGGTTGTAGCCATTCACGGTTTTGGTTCTGGTTCCAACGATTCTGATTGTTGGCTTGGTTTATGTTGTGTTGCATGGGAGGAAACCGGCGTCGGTCTGTTTGGTTTGCCATCGGTGCATGGGACGGTAACCGGAAATTTCTTGGTTTGAAATTTGCGGCGGCTGCTTGCGAGACGCTATTTCTTGGATGTTATCTCGGTAATTGTTGGCTATCGGTGCGGGATAATTACGATATTGAAGTGGGCACCACCGCAAGGTAACACAACTTTGTCAACCCGCTTTTACGGGAGCTGGGAGCTGGAATTGAGATGTCTGCTTGTCGAGAAGTTAGAGCTCTAACCATATCTTTCCAAGTTCAGCAAAATCGGGGAGTACACCGGAGGTGGACGCGCTCTGTACTCAATTTAGCAACAATGGCTTTCCTTCGGGTGTTACGAACTTGGGATTGCTTCCGATTATGCATTGAGATATCGGGCCTTTTGTCCAAAAGTTAACACCTGCGGGCGAGTTTAAAGAGTCTTGATCATTAACATTAAGGCGTTTGTAAAATGTATCAAGTTGGTGAAGCTCGAGACTCCATGGATGTGGACATGCTAGGAGCAGATCTTTGAATCGATCCCAAGCCTCACTAAACGATATCAAACCTTTGTTTGAAATTAGGTTAATTTCTTGCGAAGATTTGTCGTTTTAGAAGGTGGGAAAAACTGATTATGAATTTAGGCAACGAGATCATACCACTGTTTGTAATGATCGAGGTGGTTCTTTCTCAAGCCATATCCGGGCTTTTTGCCCCCTCGAGAGAGACAAACAAAAAAGAAAGAAACGCATCGAACTTAATTGTGTGGTGGGACATTAGGATATCTCAAAGTCGAGGTGATTTTTTGAATGTAACGGATTGTGGGCATGTGGGTCCTCTTTGCGCATGTCCGAGAATGTTGTTGCGGGAAAAAGAGTTAGCAACCATGCGTGAATCTCAAAATTGCATTGCTTCCAATTTCAGGAACAACATTGCGTCCTCGTATCCCTCGGTGGGAGCTGGCGCTATTCTGCATGTTTCGTTATCAGCCATGTGTCTTTGGTTTCGGGAGTTTCAACAAAGATGAGGAAGAACTTGTTGTTTTGTTGTAGACGACGGAGACTTTTAGAACGGATGTGCGGCTTGCACTAAAATAGAGGAACAAGAAGAGTATTTTTGGATTTTTCAGTTTATTCACAATCTATTTTACCGGACAAGAACCTAAAACTAGACAACTTGAACCCAAATAATCTACTTACTTCACGGTAGCTCTTAAAAATGATAAACGCACAGGTGAGCGGAGGAGTAGGAATAGCGCGAAGCTTATTTCTCCTTTCGGGTCGTAGTTCCTAGGAACAACCCTCCTTATACCCACTTTATAGCTTGTTTAACTTTTCAAGGTGAGCCGTATATCGTAAGAGACACAAATGGTAAGTTTTAAATCTTTTGTTCGAGTTGGGAACCAATAAGTTCACCGGAAGTTATTATGATAATACCTCAATTGAGAATATTATATTTGGTAATTTTACCAATGTGAATTTTTATTTTCTTTTTATGGACAATGTTTATATTTTTGGTTTTTTTTTTTTTTTTTGTTGATAATATACTAGTAAAAGAAAATGAAAAATATTTTTGTATGTTTTTATGTTTTTTATAAAGAAAAATATTCACAAATTGTAAACACAAATTTCCAACGTAAGGAAATTTGTTTCACGTCTTCCCCGGGCTTGGTGGCAGGGCTGCAAAATTGACTACGGCGCGAAACCAACACCCTTCTTTTTTATGTATAATAAGAAAATATAAATATAATAACAAAACAGGATCAGGAATTCGCGAGAATCAAGAAAACGGAAGCAGTATGGGTGTCTCCGGGGTTTATGTTCCAACGAGCGAATGGAAAATCGCAAGACGTTGATGATTTGGTGTTGGATGGTCACAAGGATATGATTTGGCGCTTCAAAAGTTATAACAATAAGCAAAAAAAAAAACACAATTAAAAAATAGAAAGAGAATAAACTAGAACAGAATCAAAGATAGGATTCGACAAAAAACACGTTTAAACTATTAACTAAGACTCAAATTACGCTAAAAAACTTAAGATAAAGTTAAATAAGCTAAAACTAACTCTAAATAAGTAATATAAAGCAATTTTAAGCAAATTTGACAAGATATAAACACAAAGTACTATACAGCTTAGTACACAGTTTTTAAGTACAGTACTAACTTGGAGTTAGTATGCTAGGCTACAAGTTAGTACTCGTTAGCTAAAGGTAGTACTGCTAGGTAACAAGACTTAAAGAATTAATAAATAATAAACACGCTAAAACAGAGATTCACCTAACCTTAATAAGCACTAGTAATTGGAATAAGCAACTAATATAAACTAAAAATGATAAATAAGCAGAGAAAACTAAAATTATAAATGTTGAGTAATATTTAAAAGAAAAGAAGCTTAAATAAGCAAACATGTAACGGAAAAATGGTTTATCTACTCTAAAAAAGCTGAACAATCTTTACATAAGCTGAGAATTAATAAGCTGATAAGCTATAATGAACAAAAAGTAACTTAACAGTTTTAAAGGACCGTACTAACTTAAGTTTAGTACTGTAGTGTAAGTTAAAAACTGCTAGTGGTAAGTTAATAAGTCTATCTTTGACAATTCCAGAAAATGCACTCAGAGTACTAACTTGTGTTAGTACTGGTAGTTTTAAGGTTTAATACTGCTCAAAATGTGACTAGCAGTATTAACTTATAACTAACTGATGTAACAAGTAAGCTATCAGTACTAAGTAATAGAAAGTAAAGTAAAACTTTTTAACTAGCAAATAAGAAAATAAGCACTTAAAAAAGGTTCTGCAGAAAATAAGATCAATAAGGAAAAAGAAAAAACTTACAAAACACCCTTAATCAAAAGGGGGTTCAAACAGAGAATCTACAAGCTCTAGCTTGTGTGTATAACAAAGTAGTTAGTGAGAGTCCATAGCCATCCAGAACTGGCTTAATCATCCTAAACCTATGCTGTGGTATATTTGAGAGTGATATTATGATTTTTCTTTAAACTATCTTAACTTTTTATTTTCATTAATGAAAACGCTCTAAGATGCGGTAAGCTGTGATGAGAACTTTTGAACACAAAAACAATATGATTAGAAACTTAACATTGGTTTTTGTAATATTGACTTTAAACACTTCAACTTGATTAATCTTGAAGTGGTTACAAAGATTATAGTAAAAGCTGTAAAATGGACTTGAAACAACTGCAAATAAGCTTAAAAGATTATTTTTAAGATTAAAAGCTAAAAAACTAACAACATTTTTTTTCATAGGCTTACACAAAAAAGCTCTTTTATAGTGAAGTCTTCAACTTGCAAGCTTGTTCTTCTTTGGAAGGAGCAACATCGAAGTGTGCTTGATTGTTGTGAGGTAGGTCCTAAAAAAATCCAGCCTTCAATCCCTTTTTGTGTTTTTTTTGAAAAAATCTTAGCCATCGAAAATTGTTTTGGGCGAATGGTGAGGGAATTGCCAACATGGACTTTTTATATAGCTGCGGGGGAGGAAAATGTAGGGTGGATAGAAATGATTTTAGGCTAGGGATGAGAAGTGGTTTTGCAGGGAAAAGAAAGTTATGGGCGACCCATTACAAGTTGTAACTGGGTTTTTGGGGAGGCGAAGGATGACTTTTTGGGGATGTTGGCAGTTTGGTCCCTCAAGTTGTATAACTAATGTAATCTCTACCCGGCTTTAGCAACTTTGGTCCCTCCTTTCTTATAACTTTGTAATACAACTTTAGACTTGGCAGTTTTAGCCCCTCAAGTTGTATTTTCTTCATTTTGATGACTTTTGACTTTGCCCTCTTCTACACCGTGCTTGGAATTGCTTGCTTTTGGCTTTCTTTTTGCTCTTTTTCTTGAATATCCGTTTCCTGCACAATACAAATGCAAACATACAAATACAATGTATTTTTGGTATGTTTTTAGTCATTTAGGTCCGCTTAATATAGAAAATGGTATGTGTATTTAAACACATATCACCGTAAAACCGAAAAATTACTTAAACGTAAATAGAACTAGTTCGGTTCTCTAGATTTTAACTCGTTCGGCTCTTTGAATTGTAACTCGTTCGGCTCTTTGAAATTGTGACTCGTTTGATCTTCAAAAGTGTGACTCGTTCGGCTCTTTAAATTGTAACTCGTTCGGCTCTTTGAAATTGTGACTCGTTCGATCTTCAAAAGTGTGACTAGATCGGTTGTGGAGTGATGAACTCGTTCGGTTCCTCTTAGAATTTCACTCGTTCGGTTCCTTCTCAAATTAACTAGTTCGGTGCACACTAGTTTTTACTCGTTCGGTTCGCACTAGGCTTAACTAGATCGGTGAACAAAGAGTGAAACTCGTTCGGTGATGAATCTTGAACTCGTTCGGTTGTACTAGATCGGTTTCAACTAGAAGCCAAAACGTACAATCGTCCTTGAGTTTGTCTTGTTGAGAAACCAACAAAAAATACAACGTCCTTGTCTCTAAAAACGTGGATCGTGTTCCCTTGAAAAAACAGCCACAAGAAGCTCTAACTAAAACAGTTAAGCCACTGGAATAAGCTACACAAACTTCAAAAATAAACTAACACAGTTTTTAGAATGAAACTTTTGAGCTTTTTGATTAAACCAAGTAAAAAGACCTAATAAACTAGTAAAATGAGCCCGCGGCCATATTAACTATAAAAAACTTTGAATAAGCTGTCTAGAGAAAAATAAGCCACGAGAAAAGGAAAAAAAGTTGTTAAAAATGGTAGTTATACAATATAGATTGTGGCTTTTTCAGCTTTGAAATTGTTATCAAAGAGAATGAAATGAAACGTGTTAAGAAGCCCAAAGTTAGCCCAAATAAATGAAATGATATGAGAGATTCAAGTGATGAAACAGTAGGTACGTTTTCAAAAGCAAAACAAAGAAAAAAAAACACACTGAATCCAAAAATAAGCACTCTAATAAGCTCAGAAACGTAATAAGCACAAATAAGCAAAATAAGCAAAATCTCAATCTCACAAACATAATCAAACACTAAAATAAGCACTAATCCGCAATCATTGGCTCTTGATACCACATATTGAATATAAGATCTTGATTAATGATTAGTGTGTGAAGATTAAGGTGTAATAGTGTGTGTGTTTAGAGAGAGAATTACCTAACTTGCCTTTTGATTAAATGAAGTTGTTACATCTAACCATGGCATAAATTACTATTTATAGCCCTTGGTTAGCTTGTTGACTAAACTTTCCTTACTTAACATATTTAGTCCCTGCACTTTATAATAGTGCTTACAAGTAGAACATTTATTTATTTCTAACACATCACACAATCTTCATCACGTACATGTTTATCAAGTGTGCATAAAAGAATATTCATCAAAGTAAGTGTTAATCATAGAATCTTTATAAAAGAAAACTAAGTTTCTAGTGTAGTAATTAAAGAGGAAAACTTAAAATATATTATTCATATTCAATGAACAAACAATAGTACAAGAGATTAAATAGAAACACAACATGATAAACCCTAAACACTAGACCGACCTAAAAGGCTACGGGCTGGGCCTATAGACCTTATAAGTAACATCGCCCTCAAACTTACAATGCCACATACACAAACCAAACACACTCGCGTTTTTGGTTTGATCAATTTGATTGCTCGTCTTGCTGCTGTTTGGATCAACTGCTAGGACCCTACTGCAGTTGCCTAAGCGTTAGCGTGAACTTACCGTGAGAAGATCTTAAACTCAGATCTTCAAAGTCCTCGTTGATCTCCTTCTCCAAACAAGGCACATAATATGTAATATTTCTTTATAATAATTAGTCATGTGCTGTATATGGATCACTGTGATCGTACACACACAAAGGGGTTTTTGTCTTCTAGTGCTTTATATATTTTATTTTAACTGTTAAAGTAATTTTTAATATCACCCTTGCGTGTTCCATCACCAGCTACATTGAAAGAGGCTTATAGCTAAATGTACAATGGGAAGTCTGAGCACTTACGTACCAACATAACATCATTCGTGAACATATCATTAATGGGGCGAAATCTATAGAGTTTGTTAGTCTCAACAAAATTTAACTGATGACTTGACAAAGGGATTAACTAAAGACTTGGTTGTAAAGTCTACTAAAGGGATGAGTTTAAAGTCATCCATAGTCTTTGATTGTTAAGACACCCAATTCTCTATCTTTGAAAAGTGGTAGTTAAATTCAATGTGAAAAGCTTAATGTATAGAGGCTGGAGCACATATATTAACATATTATCCCAACGTATGTTCTCATTCCTGCTGAAGGCTAGGTTGAAGTATAATTTGTTAATAGCTCCTTTGTAAAAGCGCAAGAGCAAGTATATGAAGAAAATGGACTAACTATGTGAATGTGATGTTTTGCCGCTTCAAGAGAGCTTTAGACTTTTTGCTTTGGTTACATTAATGAATGGATATGGACACATGACTTGTATAGTGTCACGTAGCCTTTAAGTGTTTCAAAATTTGTTTGCACGTTATCTTTAGTTATTCAAATGGGTTAGGGTTCAATTCTTATAACACCCTGATTCTTGAATATTTGGATTGTTTAATGTTCTAAAGTGTAAATTCAATCTTCATGATACTTTCATTTATGCACTAGTTTTGTTTTATTGTTTATTTTCATGCAAAACGAATTATACTAAAGTGGGGGTTGTTGAAATTTGGTGCAATTGAAGGTTTTAGGTCACACTTGAGAATGGGCTTTGAGGTACGAAGTGTACATCCATCCAGTCACTGAACCGCCCTAACCCTTATAGTATTATGGTGGAATTCAGGTAGCTGATGAATTCAGTGAGTATAACACTCTGAATGATTTCATAAGGTTGATGATTTCAGTGTCATACTCTTCATTGAGTAGGTGACTGAATGATATCAATAGAGAATAGTCTCATGTGAGGGTTCATCTCTTCAGTGACCTCAGTGAGCATGATCCAAGCACAAAGCATTTATGGAGCAAGCTCATCAGCGAGTAAGCACGGTGTAACTGATTTCCACTAACTCGTAATGACTTTGAGCTACTCAACGACAGTTATAACTAAAACTTAATGACCATGATTAATTGGTCGTGTAATTATTATTGCTAAAATAAAGGAAAATTATGAGGAGATTAATGGTTTGATTAATTCTCATAATTTCATTGACTTGAGTAATTCTTTATATAAGATATTCACATCTGCAATGATTCTTTATACAAGAGATTCACATTTGCATGGTAAACATACAAGGCATCTAAAGTACATAGTAGCAAAATGGTTCTTTGATTTATGCCTAAATCATAAACATAACCCTTGGTCTTATCCCAAAGAGATATTCATGTAAACTAAGCATTAGGGATGAATAGTTTCTTTTGAAGAATTATTATACAATTATAAGTGATATTCGGTCATTGATTATCTTCACTTAAGTGGGAAATAAAACCACCAACATATAGAACATAAATTTCTGTCTAGAACTCTGCATCATTTTTTATAACATCTTCTCTTGCGCATAATGACACTGACGGTTTGTTAATTAAAAGATGCCTTAATGAATGCAATATTTCATTCTTTCCAACCCGACACAAAAAGTTATAAGCATATAATTTATATAGCAATCTTATTAGCTAAGGACAAAAAATTTGACTACAAGAATTGATATATTCTACATAAGTGACAAAATTTATATAGTTTTGACCAAGCAGGATCACAAAAGATAAATCCTGTCAAATTGTATTCTTGGAGCATTAGATGTCGTGGAGCCGTCGTACTCAAGCCGTGTGGAAAAGTGTTACCATATCAACACTTTTTCCCATAACACCAGAATACCCTACCACACCAAAAACACCCCTCCCTCCATAGCACCACATTTTTT
>BQNB010078467.1:2498-28905 GCA_026074375.1 Tanacetum coccineum
TTGAGGTTTTGATTCAAATGAGGAGGAAGTAGTGCCAAAGGTGGATGATGTATCTTTGGTTGATGGAGTTTTTGATGGTTCATTTGGTGGAGATGGAGAAGAGGATGTTGTTATAGGAGAATGTGTGGTAGTGGCATCTTCATCACTAGAGATGTTAACAAAAAGTTGTCTAGGTGAAATGATGGTTAGTTTGATTTTCTTGGAAGGTTTAGAGAAGGAAGCTTGAGTGGAAGCCATGAAAGAAAGATATGAAGAAGATGAAGATGATAAGAAGAATGGCGAGGATGGGTATTTAATTTATAAGGAGTAGATTAAAGAGGTAAAGCATGAGGATTAGAAAGAGAGATTCCAAAAATGGTTTAGCAAAATGCAGGAAGTGTAGCTGTGTCTAAAAGAGAGGATAGTCAACTGCACAGAAAATCAGGAGACACGGTAAAAATTCCGTGACTCTTGGTGGCGGTCCTAGATATATTTGGGGGCCGCCCCATATTTATGGGGGCCGTTTTCTGGAGAAACGAAACTTTCTAGTTTTCCTAATTTTTGTAAATCATGTATAGAAGAGGTTTCTCAGATTTTCCCTTTTGCAGTCAATTCTATTTCATCATGAATCATCTAGGCTGCGTTTAGTTAGGGGAAAACACTCTTGTTTTCCATAAAATGTTTTGTGGAAAACAAGGAAAACAGAGATCACATTCAAATTGTCGTTTTCTAACAAAATTCTCTACAAAACACAAAATCCCTATTTTCTCCTTTTATACACAAAACTAGAAAACAATTTTATTTTGTTTTCCCCGTTTTCCTTTTATGACACCCGGATCTATTTTTCCCCTTATATTTTCCGTTTTTATACGTTTTTTTGATGTTTATGTACGCTTACAGACTTTTTTTTACGTTTTCGTCCGTATTTTTACGTTTTCGCCTGTTTTTTACGTTTTCGCCTGTTTTTTACGTTTTTTACGTTTTCGTCCATTGTCGTAAATTTTCATCTTTTTTTTTACGTTTTCGTCCGTTTTTTCGTTTTGTCCGTTTTTTACGATTTCGACAGTTTTTTTCGTTTTCGTCTATTTTTTTACGTTTTGGTCCCTTTTTACGATTTCGACAGGGTTTTACGTTTTCGCCCATTTTTTACGTTTTCTCCCGTTTTTTTAAGTTTTCGTCCGTTTTTAACGTTTTCGCTCGTTTTTTTACGTTTTCGTACATTTTCGTCCGTTTTTACGTTTTCGTCCGTTTTTGTACGTTTTTTACGTTTTCGTAAGTTTTTTTACGATTTCGACGGTTTTTTTACGTTTTCGTACCTTTTCATATGTTTTTCTTCGTTTTCGCCCATTTTGTGCGATGTCGTCCCTTTTCACGTTTTCGTCTGTTTTTTACGTTTTCATTCGTTTTTTACGTTTTCGTACGATTTTGTGCGTTCTCGAACGTAAGGAAACTGAAATAAAAGCACGAAAACATAAGAAAACAGACGAAAACGTAAAAAACGGACAAAATCGTAAAAAGGGGGAAAACGTAAAAAACCAGACAAAATCGTAAAAAACAGACGAAAAAGCAAAAAAAGGACGAAAACTTAAAAAAATGGATGAAAACGTAAAAAAACAGACGAAAACGTAAATAAACGGACGAAATCGTAAAAACATACGAAAACGTAAAAAAAAATGTACTAAAACGTAAAAAAACGGACGAAAACTCAAAAAACGTAAAAAAAACCACACGAAATCGTAAAAAAACAAACAAAAACGTAAAAAACGGACGAAAACGTAAACAAACGTACGAAATGTAAATAAACTTATAAAATTGGAAAAATATATGAGTCGTCGTGCTGCGTAATGTGCTCTAGGGTGATGTTAAAATATATATGGTCATGTGTGGGTGTATTTTAGAGACGAAATTATTGTCTTTATGTTGAATCGTAGTATTGTGAAGATTTTTTTCATGTTGATCGATGTTAAAGTTTACTTTTTTTTATTCGTTACTTTCTCGTATTAGACTTTTTTAGTTGTTTTATAATTTATTTGGTTAGTTTATAATATTTGTTTTTGTGTTTGAATATGTCTTTATAATATTACAAAAGTAAATAGAGAATTGAGATAGAAAACAACAACACTTGAATATGTATTCTAGTTTTGCAAAATGGAAAACACAAACACATGTTTCTCTAGCTAAACGCGTTTTCCAAATTTTCAATTGTTTTGTGGAGATGAAAACCCCTTCCTTTTTCCTACAAAACAAGAAACAGAAAATGATGGAAAATGTTTTCCAACTAAACGCAACCCTAATACTTCCTAATAATCAAATTCACAAAACTAATTATCCTAAATGAGATAGAGTAATTAAATATGATTCGATTATAAGGTTAACGACCGCTCCTCTTAGTTTTGACACCTTTTACATGAACTCCACACGATCGGGTTACATGTCCGTTAATTAATCAGTGTTGTTGTAAGATAAGTCAGACTAAATATAAATTTATAAATTGGTAATTAATAATTGACCTATCGTCAAGCACATCAATGATAAAAGGGATTGATCATCCAAGGCAGAAGTAAGTTAAGTTGTCCATGACTACATTACTAACAAACTATAATGGCATTAAGTTTAAGTTCCTAAGCATAGATAGTATTATATAGTACCAAACAAGCATTAATAACGTAGTAAATATAATTAATTTTCTTTTTGCAAATTGATATTATCTTATAGCAATTATCCAAATTGCTCACTTCTTCTTCATATTTCTCCACAAATTCTTGAAGCCTTTCCCGATTGACCTTAATCCACCACAATGCTCATCTCGTAACTGAACTTGACGGTTGATGATTTCGGTTTGGAGGGTGTAAAATGGTTCCATGTCAGGGTCAATGTTTAGTGGGTTTTGAAAGACTCGAGGAACCTCATTTGTTAATGAATTAACAAAACGAGTGGGGGAAGAAGTGCTTGCACGTGAGGTCCCTTCGTTATTTCCATCATCATCATCATCATCATCGTTGAGATGAGAAGAGGATGGTTGACCGAAGGCGGAGGAAGAAGAAATGGAGTGTCGACCTATTTTTGTGCCATAATCCTTTCGAGTCTTTCGCTCTTGTTGAGCGGTGAGAGGATGCATGACATGATCGTATAAGACATAAGACTCATTAAACAACTCAGGACTTTTACCCATGACATACTTAAACAAGCGAGTCAATAACATACCATAAGGTAGTATCAACCTAGCTTGTTTAGTGATAAACTTCATTCGTTTTGCAATGAAATATGCAAGATTGAAGTTTTCAGACGTTGCGACATAATATAGCATATAATAAAGACAAGTGGGAACGTGGTCCCGGTTACCCCCCCAGACAAAAGACATTTTCTCGGATAATTTCAACCCAAGGCTTCATGAAAGGCATAATTTTACGAGTCAAGATTTGATGATCATCAACATCAATTTCTTGGTCATGACGGATACGAGTGACCGTACCCTCTCGTTCCTTTCGAATATAAGAAATGATGTCATCGGGACAAGGAGGGTTGGTTTTATAAGGACCACTCTTGGTGACACTAAATTGCAAGTCGTCAAGTGACCACTTATCGATAAAAGAACACGCACCCTCATGAGGTATATTTAGAATTTGACCGAATTCCTTAAGAGTGTATGAAAAGAATTGATTTTGAATGACAAACTGGATTAACATTTGACCTTCGTCGAAATAATCTATGTGATATTGACTATAGAATTTAAGTATGAAGCAAGGAAAAATTTCTTCACTAATTTCAAGAAGACAATCAAACCCTATGTGACTAAACATGGATCGAATATAGACTAAGTCCACAAAGTCTTGATAAACCACCCGACCCTCACGTATGCAACGACTTCAAGGTTTCTTAGTATTTCTTTTAGAGGTGAAGTATATTCATGTGAGATTATAGGAATGTAGTTTCTTGTGTTACGATGATCTTCAACAGTTTTTCGAGGCATTGTCACCTAAAATAAAAATAACCAAAATCAACATTTTATTATCTTATACTTGTATTGTTATTTTGAACTCGTGCCTAGTGTGTGCCTATATGTAACAAATGTGGATTAACGGTTAACTCGACCTAGAAATAAAAACCTTAGAATTAACCCAAATGCTCCTTAATTTGATTTTGCTTATCCAAACATGTCAAAAAATACATATGAATTTATATATTTCAAATTTTGTTCATGAGATCATTATACATGTATGCAAAAACATTTTTAGAGTGTATTAACAATGCATAAAAACAATTTTATTGTGTTCCTAACGTGAGTAATTTTGAAAATAAAATTGGGGTTTTGTGCGAAAACAATTTTTGACAAACACACTTCAATTTGAAAATCCTATGTCTACGGGTAGCATATTAGTTATATATTGTGTTCTTATAGTCCTAATTATACACAAACACAAGAAAAACAAAAATCCTCAATTCTGAATTTTTGTTCAACATGAACCCTAGACACAAATTAGAAAGAAAATAGATGAAATGACTTACAATTGATGATATTTGTGGTGTTAGGATTGATTATTAATGTTGATTTGATCTTCAATTAGTGTTTTGGTGGTTGATTTTAAGTTTTTGGTGGTTTTGAGGTTGTGTTTGTCGCTGCAGCAGAAGAAGGGGTGTTTGTTTTTGTGTTTTACAAAAATGGGTTTGACAGACATAAGGTCTCACTGGTGGCGGTCCCATATCGATATGGGGGCCGCCCGATTTAATCCGGGGCCGCCCTCAGCTGAGGGTTTTTGGACTGAATTTTGACAGAAAACTTTACAAAGAGGAGTGACGTTTTAATTTTCATTTCACGAATTAAAAATATCTAACTATCTTCGGATGAAGTAGTTAAACTGTTACGACGCCGAATGGAACACGGACTAGAATCGAGACAGAAGAAAGAGAAGCGATTTATGGAATGTGTTCCATCATTCCTAAACCAAGACGTAGATAGTTAAACGATTCACGTTTAAGGGGTTTAGTAAGAATGTCGGCGATATTTTCAACGGACAACACTTTTTCGATTGAGATATGTTCTTTCTAAACATTATCACGAAGAAAGTGGTTACGAGAGTGTTGCACCGGGTTTTTACTAAGGTTAATCGCGTCTTTGTTGTTGCACATGATCGGAACATCATCGAGTCGTACGTCGTAGTTGATAAGAGCTTATTTCATCCATAGTGCTTGTTGACATGCCTTTTCGGCGCTTACGTATTTGGCTTCGGTAGTGGATATAGCAAGAGCGGTTTGTTTCTTCGAGAACCAAGATGTCAAACAACATCCCACGAACATACAAATATTGCTAGTGCTCTTTCTATCCACATAATCTCCCGCATGATCAGAGTCAGCATATACTACGGTTTCTATGCCGGTCCCCTTAGGATACCATAATCTTAAGTGCGTAGTCCCTTTAATGTATCGAAAGATGCGATTAAGCGCTTCAAGGTGAGAGGTTTTGGGAGCCTCTTAGAAGCGGGCACAAAGGCATGCACCAAACATGATATCGGGCCTACTTGCCGTTAGGTATAATAAACAACCTATCATGCCTCGATACTTGGTACTATCTACCGACNACGAGTCTTGTAGCTAGACTCGAAGTCACACATCCTTACGTGACTTCTCTTTTGTGTCTCTTGGCCTCTCTTTCCAATTTCATTAGGTGTCGAATTTCTTTGCTTATACTTTCGTCTTCCCTGTACTCGGGTCCTAAGGTCAGACTATCCGAGTAATAGGTTTTCCCACGGTCATCATTACTCTCAAGGATAGAGGGTGGTATTATAACAACCCAAAATTTTCACCAATGTAATATCTCTCTGTTATATAATATATCACTTTTTCACGGAGAAATTTTTGATTTAATCTCTTATTATGCAACATAACTTGCATAACTAAAGTTAACGAGCTCGCACAACCTACCTATGACAATCCTATCTACATATATGTCAAGCAAACATCATAACATGTCAATTTAATATCTTAATATCATTTTTACAAAATACATAACTCATGTAATGTACCATTTGCAACATTATATCAAGATAGGCTTTAAACCGTTATCGTATACCTTTAAAACCCAAATTCCATGTAAAGTTAACATCTAAAGTGAATGTACAAGCTACTAAATCATATGTACAAGTAATATAACATCTTATTTGAATATACTTTTCCTCCAAAATAAGGTACAAGTCTTTTAAAGCATAATGTACAAGTCATTAATGCACGATATTCAAAATAGCCATTTTACCTCTGTTTTCCTAAAGAATCTTGTATAATCCATCAAGTACAAGTTACAAACAAGTCATGCACTTCATTTACAATCCATATTCATTCTCATTTCATGAAATTACAAGAAACCAAATTCAGAAACCCTAAACCGAGCTAGTTTCTAAATTATGACCCGTTTCTTAGTTTTTATCCATTTTAAACCTAAATTAATACTCAAATGAGTTGTAAATACTTAATTTACAACTTTATAAATCATACTCCATCATTATAACATCATTATACACAAATTAAACCCTAGAAACCTTAAATGAACCCTAATTTCAACCCATGACCCTTTTACTCATTTTTACCTATTCTGATCACGAACCCCTAATCAAATATTGTTATAAACTCATAGTACAAACCTTAGAATGATTAATCCATCATTATATCACAAACGCACTCAAAAAATAAGCTTAAAAACCCTAACCCACTTCAATTCGAACCCGCGACCCCATTTTTCTTATTTTAACCCATTTTTAAAACCAACCATGTGATCAAGCAGCTCCATGATGCAGCACCTTCCTTCCCAAGTAGTTTACAAGGTGCTTAACCTCATTCCTTGGTTGATAGAGAAGCCACATCCTCTTCCTTTGGCTCCAAGACTAGCCGCGGCCTCCACCACCACAAACAACCCTCCACATCACTCTAGCTATCACCATAGACCTTCCTTATCATCCTCATATACCCTCCAACTCAGCCCCATCAGAAACAAGCCACCTCATTGCCTAAACTTGGCCTCTAAGGGTCTTCAACCCTATACAAGGGCTCGCATACCTTCATTCTCAATCACACCTTCACCATCTCTTCTAAATCATCAATGGCAACTAAGTTCTTATCAAGAAGTGTTCTAAGGAGTCCTAAGGCCAGAAATAAAGTAAAGATAACAAGCCTTGAAGCCTCGAAGCTTTGATTCTAGGCGTACGAAGTAAAATCCACCCCTATTCGACCCATTTTCGATCATCAAATCTCAAACCCAGGTTATTTATGATTCATTTATGCTCCTATACTCATATAATGTTATAATGAACGTGCATGAACCCTTGTTAAAGAATCTAAGCTAAAAACCTATGCGTTTTCTTATATTGATCCAAAACCGTACCCCTAAACCCTAATTCTATGTTTTTCTTTAATCTAAATGTTATAATGGTTAAATGTTGTTATAATCTATCTTAACTAATGTTAATATAACAACTTTATTGATTCTTGAAGGAATTTGAATTAAAAACCTACGCGTTTTCGTTTTAAAACCCTAATTCGACCCGTTTTGATTTCTGGCTTAACGAATCGTTATTTTAAACTTTCGTTACGTTAAAATATCTTATTTTAGCTTATATTAGTAAGCTATAACCTGCAAATATCTTTTGGAATGTTAAAAATAGCTTGCATGCAAATTAGGACTAGTTTCGTAATTATTTTCATGCAAAGGGGTATATATCGTAACTTTCTGAAACTTATAACTAAAGGGACTAAAAATGTCATTTTATTAAAGTTGTAACTATAAGGGTCTATTATGTCACTTTCCAAAGTACAAGGTTTACTTTGTACATCTTTTAAACTAGAAGGACCAAACTTGTAAAAGTGAAAACTCCAAGGGTATATTTTGCCATTTTTCATTCTTAAGGGTCTAAAATGTAACATTTTGAAAAAGTGTAGAAATGTGTTCAAAACCTTATAAGACATAACTTTAATTAACGCTTGACGTGCTTATCATTTCCAGTTATTGAGCAAAACGCTTAAAACCGATTATGTTATAACTATTATATAATTCATCATCGATGTACTTTTTAAAAATCCTGTCCTGAATCTATATCGTATCACAATACTAGGGAGCTTCATATTAAGGGGTTTCATCTTGGTATTACGTTCTGACTGAGTTGTTGGGTTTACGATTTAAAGTGCCCTAGTTTCTTAAACGTTTACTGAATGACCTCTGAATTATGATCGCCCGAATGGTGATACAATACTCCATAATAATTCAATCAAAGATATACATTATACTTTATAAAGTTTTGAAACATAACAATCAAACTAAGACTTGACATATTACCCCAGGTTGCGTGTGACGAAGCCGTTACTTTCATTTCATATACCTTTGCTATCAATCAAATTTCGCTATACTGTTAAGGTGAGTTCATAGCCTCACTTTTAAATCTCTTATTTCATATACATGCTATAAATCACAAATACAAGTGTTTTCTAAATGTATGCTATCATGATATATTATTGCTTGTGATCTAAGTCCCAGTATGCCAAAAGACCCCCACTATCATGGACCATTAATCACTTGCGAGTGAACGCGAATATTGTGGATAAGCCTATCAAGATTAACGAATCCCGTTTGTGTTAGCCGGATAGGTAACCAAACACACTATATTTGAATATCATAGGTATATGGCAATTACCTACACCGGGGGCCATTATCTCTCTCTATATATATCATAGCAATTTAGGTATATATACACCAGTCAGTTTGTGTGCCATGAGCTTAGATACAATAATGAACACTATTTTCTATAATAATTATGCTCGTACAATTATTACACTATGACTTGTATTCACACTATTTATCATAAACCTATGAATTTCACTCAACCTTTCTGTTGACTCTTTTTAGCATGTTTATCTCAGGTAACTAAAGCAACTTATGACACGGAGTGGCATGGACTTGAAGATGGCTAAATTGTTATCATTCAAACTTTATATTTCTAGATTTTGGGACCTCCTTTTGTAAAAACTCTTATGAATAAATTAATGATAACTAAATTTTTCTAAAACGTCTCTTTTGAGTCGTTTTCTATGATTGTGACTCTTGTACTATGAAGTAATACCTCAGATTAGCTTCCGCTGCTATATTTGTCAAAATGGGGGTTTACAGATTGGTATTAGAGCAATGGTTATAGAGAACAAGGTTAAAACCTTAACTATAACTACTTTTCTTTTTAGCCAAGAAAGTCCTCTGTGCCACTGCATTCCCAGAATAGTATGTAAAGATACATAACTACTATATTGTTATATAAATAACTTATGTTGTCTCCACTGGGTTGTTACAGTCATGTCTTCGTCCCCTCATTCTACTATCACTTCATCTGCGTTCGATATGGAAAATGCTTTTTTCACTATGAATATTCATAACTATACATCGGCTTCGTCAGCTACATCGGGAACCACTTCTTTTAACTCTTCGGAAGATTCTAGGGACGGTATGATCCTACCAACATTCTCACTTTTCTATAATAATCCGTATTTAAAGGACGTGTAAGCATTTTATGCTAAAGAATCACCTATTCCACCACCAGATCCTATTACTCCACCAACTATTTTAAATCCATCTCCGATATTACCACCATCACTACTATTTGATCCCCGATATTTCTTTGTTCCTGAAGAATTATTACCACCTAAGAAGCAAATCCATTCCCCATCATCTTCCTCAACTACGTTATCTAAATCATCTCGGAAACAAGCCTATAGTCTAGAACCACCATCTTTCTCAGTTTATACTCCTACCCCACCTCAGATATTTAAAATAGGAAAAAGTTCTATCAAGGAACACCTGAAGCATCATGAGAAACAAATCAAAGATATTTTATATTACTTAGAAGAACTTTCCTTTCACCGCATTGAGAAAATGAAAGAAAGACTCGTTAATGGTTGGATAATCACACCAAGAGATTTTGATAAAGTAAAAACCAAACTTAAGGAAGCCCGTACACAGATACTTGAACTACAGAAGAAGCATATGGGACAGAGAGACAATATTGCTTTTTGTTCATTTTAGGATTTCTGATTTAGAAATGACCCTTGAGGATATCCAAGATCGCCATTAACTATACATGAAAAATCTTATGAAACACACTTTGTAAACTCCAAGACTACTAGATCGAAACCTTATCTTTACCTCTTTTTATCTAACGACACGTAGCATAAGTATCAATACCTGTCAGATTTTGGGATATATAAGATATGTAAGATAAGTTATCTATAAATAAAGTTGTAATTCCATTTTACCCTACCATTTCAATATCATATATGTCATTTCTCGTTATCTCCGTCTTCATCATCAATTAGGTCAACTACACCACCACCAGATTATCCCTTCAGAGTTAGATAACTCATTATAAATCATACCACGACCACTAGGAAGTAAAACAATCCCCGAAGAATCTAATAAGTCAAATGCTTGTTTGAATGTTCATCTCTGAAAATCTTAAATTCCAAAATTTTCTGTATTATCCTGCAATGTGTATTACTTCGTTAGAACTTGTATCAAAATAAGAATCCATACGATATGTCAAATAATTTCAATACCACTATGTATGAAAATTTTGACAGAAACTTATCATTTTTATTCCGTGTTATCTTATGTTGATAGATGCCTCCCTAAAGGACATCAACATCTGAAGCATCAGCCATGACTCATGCTGCCATCAGGAAACTTGTTGCTAATAGTGTTGCCATGGCTCTGGAAGCACAAGCTGCAACGATGGCAAATACAAACAATCCCAACTCTAGACCAAGAAAACTCCTGTAGCGAGGAAATGCACTTACGAGAAGTTTACGAGTTACCAACCTTTCTACTTCAATGGTACGGAAGGAGCTGTTAGTCTCATTCGCTAGTTTAAACGGACTGAATCAGTATTTTCTCGTAGAAAATGTGTCGAGAAGAACAAAGTAAAATTCGCTATTAATACACTCACTGATGAAGCTTTATTCTGGTGGAATTCATTTACCCAGTCTATTGGAATAGAAGAAGCCTATAAGATCACCTGGTCTGAATTTAAAAGACTCTTGATAAAGAAGTATTGTCCCCAAACTGAGATTAAGAAAATGAAAGAAGCCATTACCATGACCCATAAGTTAATAAAGCAAGTAATGAAACACAATTCTGTACAAGAAACCAATAACCATAAACGAAAGTTTGATGATGAAAGAAACACCACCAACAACAACAATTACCGTAACAACAACCGTAGCAATAACCACCACCAACAGCAGAATAAGAGACAAGAAACCTTCAGGGCTTATACTGCCAACAATGGGTATACTGGAAACCGTCCCTTGTGTACAAGATGCACCCTACATCACATAGGACCTTGCACTGTCAGATGTCGGACTTGCAACAAGGTAGGTCATCAGACCAGGAACTGCAGAAACAAAGGACCCTCGAATTACTAGATTAGATCCTAGTTATAGTTTTGTTAGAACCTAACCACAGGATGTGTGGTATAAATAAAAACACTTGTCAAATCTTGACTATGTAAAGTATAAAGGCAAGTTGTTCATGATATAATACAATTCCGTTTTATACCTCACTATTTCTTAGTACCGTTATCCAGGGTTGCCCCCTGATTTTGTAAAACCAACCTTTCAAAATTAATCTTATTTCGGCATCATCATCGGTATGGATTGGTTATCCAAGTATCATGCCAACATTCTCTGCGACAAGAAAGTCATCCACATTCCTATCAACGGTGAAACTTTGATCATTCGAGGTGACCAAAGCAAAACCCGACTAAATCTTATATCCTGTATAAAAACCGAAAGGTATATATCCAGGAGATCTGTCTTTCTTCTTATATTTTAGAATGTGTATCGATTACCGAGAGTTGAATAAACTTACCGTAAAGAATCATTACCCATTACCTAGAATCGATAACTTATTCGATCAACTTCAAGGTTCAAGCGTTTACTTAAAAATCGACTTAAGATCAGGCTATCATCAACTGAGATTAAGGGATAAAGATATTCCTAAGACTGCTTTCAAAACGAGATACAGACACAATGAAATTCAAGTAATACCATTTGGTTTAATTAACACACCTACCGTATTCATGGATCTCATGAATCAGGTGTGTAAACCATACTTAGACAAATTCATAATAGTGTTCATCGATGATATTCTTATCTACTCTTATAACAAAGAAGAACATGCAAAATATCTGAAAATAATTTTGGAATTACTCAGAAAGGAGGAATTGTATGCCAAATTCTCCGAGTGTGATTTCTAGATTAGTATCGTGTGATTTAATGTCTTATTATTCTTCTCATAATTTTGAAAAATCTTCTACCTAACACCGTTTTGATATCATGTTTTATGCTTAAATAGGATGATTGATAATCATCTTATTGAAATGAATTAGGACACTTCTTTATTTGAATAAGGAAATTATAAATCACCGAACAATAAATTTAAAAATTCTTAGTTACAAGGACTGGGACGCCTCTGTTTGTAAATGACAAATTATAAATGAGTAGGCTTAAGTATGGTATTCGTACAAATAAGTTTCTTTTAATCCGTTTGTACAAATAATTCCTTTTCTTCATTTAATCATTTCTGACATCACTCTGACATTCAGCAAAATCTCGAGACGAGATTTCTGTAAGGATGGGGAACTATAACAACCCGAAATTTTCATCAAAACAAAATCAACCTATTTTACTATGATCACATTTGTACGAAGAAATTTTTCGCTTTATTACATTCTATTATATAACATTGTTTGCATAGCAAACTAAACAAGTTCACACAACCTACTTATGCCATCTATATCTATAAACATCCTAATATGTCAAGTCTATATCTTAACATCATGATTACCAAGTAATTATCCATTTAACGTACCATTTACAACGTTATATCAAAATAGGCTTTAAACATTAAACGTTTACCTCTAAACCCTAACTATATGTAATGTATACATATAAAACCAATGTACAAGTATTCAAAGCATGCGTATAAGTAATATAACATCTCATTTGAAATATAAATTCCCTCCAAAATAAACTACAAGCCTTTTAATACACAATGTACAAGCCATTAAGCCTAACATTCAAAATAGCCGTTTTACCATCGTTTTCATTCTAGTTTCTTTACCATCACTTTTGTACAAGTTACTACACTCAATATACAACATGTAAACCCTAATTACTCTACTCCTAAGCTCTCATACATATTTTAAAAAACCTTAAAAACCCTAAACGAGCCCTAATCTACCCGATTACCTTTTTCCCTCCAAAATAACCCATTTGAAAACCAACCAAGAAACCACACACATCCATGACTCACCTACTTCATCTCTAAGCAGCACATAAGTACCTCAAGCTCACTACTTGGCTACCAAGAGGCCACATGACGTCCTTGGGCACCAAGTTAAGTCGCGGCACCATAAGGACCAAACAAAACCTCAAACCTAGTCCTAGCTTTGCTAACTCATCCCATAGCTCTTTCACATCACCTTGTAGCTTCCATGAATCATATACTCCAGCTCCAAGCCTTAACCACCATGTTTTCTTGGCCTCCAAAGTGGTTCGCACCTATATAAAGGGGGTAAACCCCATTCATTCAACTCACACCTTCAATCTTTCTTTCTAATCATCAATGGAGTCCAAGGTCTGATCAAGGAAGTTATAAGAGGTCCCAAGAGCAGAAGTCAAGCAAAGAAACCAAGAAAAGAAGCCCCGGAGTTGTTATTCTAGGCGTACGAAGCTAAAAGTCCCCATTTTGACCCGTTTCCAAGCTATAAGCTCAAAACCAGGTTCCATAAGCTCACATTCTGTTTTCATACTCTTATAATGTTCATATAATCATGCTTAAACCATTTTTAAAAGCTTTGAACTCAAAAACATATGTGTTTTACCTTTTTGATCCAAACCGAGCTCATGAAACCCTAATTTCATGTTTTTGCTTAATCTATTAGCTAAACTTTTAAACTAATGTTATAATCTATCCTAATAAGCTTATCTAACAATATTATAAGTACTTTATTAAGTCTTAAAGGAATTTGAGCTTAAAACTGCGCGTTTTCATTTTAAAACCCTAATTCAATCCATTTTGATTTCTAGCTTAACGAATCGTTATTTTGAAATTTTGTTATGTTAAACCTTCATATTTTAGCTTATATTAATAAGCTATAACCTGTAAGTTACTTTTCATATTGAAAAATATCATTATTATGGATTTTGGACTAAAAACGATACATTTTTTATGCAAAAGGGTATATATCGTAACTTTCTGAAACTTATAACTAAAGGAACTAAAAATGACATTTTATCCAAGTTATAACTATAGGGGTCTATTATGTCACTTTCCAAAATACAAGGTTTACTTTGTATATCTTTTAAACTAGAAGGACCAAACTTGTAAAAGTGAAAACTCCAAGGGTATATTTTGCCATTTTTCATTCTTAAGGGTCTAAAATATAATATTTTGAAAAAGTGTAGAAATTTATTCTAAACCTTATAAGACATAACTTTAATTAACGCTTGACGTGCTTATCATTTCCATTTATTAAGCAAAACGCTTAAAAACCGATTATGTTATAACTATTATAAAATTCATCATCGATGTGCTTTTTTAAAAATCATGTCCCGAATCTATATCGTATCACAATATTAAGGAGCTTCATATTAAGGGGTTTCATCTTGGTATTACGTTCTGACTGAGTTGTTAGGTTTACGATTTAAAGTGCCCTAGCTCCTCAAACATTTACTGAATGACCTCTGAATTATGATGGCCCGAACGGTGATACAATACTCCATAATAATTCAATCAAAGATATACATTATACTTTATAAAGTTTTGAAACATAACAATATAAGACTTGACATATTACCCCAGGTTGCGTGTGACAAAGCCGTTACTTTCATTTCATATACATTTGCTATCAATCAAATTTCCCTAAACTGTTAAGGTAAGTTCATAGTCTCGCATTTCAATCTCTTAAATGTTTTATCAACCCGCGAAGGGGATACATGCTATAAACCATGAATGTGTAACACCCCCAAAATCGGACTATGCAGCGAAATGGTAACAATAGGGTGCTACGTCAAAGTATAACAATCAAGATATAAGAAACGACCTTAAATGGATGTTTAAGATAAGATTTCATTCGATGTCATAGCAAAATATCAAAATTTATACATTAGGTCCCATATGTTTTATAAGTCATAAACATTTCACATACATTTTTAATTATACCAAAAGCTTCATAATACCAAAAGATGACTTAAGTTCTTAAAGATAATAAAAGTTACATAGACTTTAGATAAAACACAGAATCCGTCTTCATTGATATCCGCCACGGCTCCCCTCCAATCTTCATGCCCTAGGACCTGAAATTACATGCTAAAAGTCAACACAAAGGTTGAGTGAAATCATAGGTTTATCGGTAAAAAGGGTGGACCACAAGATCGAAGTAATAGTAGACTCTGAAACACATTCAGTAGTCTAAAACGTTTATTATTGCACTAAGCTCATGACCCCGAAGCCTTAACTAGATTTGTGCCCCAATCAGAATATAGGATGCTTGCCAACAACCTAACACCTCTCAATGTTAAATGCACCTTGATCAAACTAGTGACCCAAGGAAAGGTGGGGATTGTCAGTCCCGATAGATCTATCCATAACACTCGCGCTTACTACAATAGCAATTAACGGTTCATGATAAATAGGGACTTCACGGCAATAAGGTAACTTAGGCATTAATAATCAGGCAATAAATCTGGATAGCATACACTTTGTAAACACTTTGAAAACACTTAGAAAAACACTTGTGTCCAATAGTAAAACAAGCAATGTAATTCACCCCGCAGAGTTTGTAAAACAATCAAGTAGTAAAAAGGGGGCTATGAACTCACCTCGAGTGAATGGTAATCAACAAGTATTCACAATAGAAAATGCGTCACGAAAATGACGGAATGCAACCTAATCCAATATAGGTCGTATAAGTGCTAAACACTTTGATTAACAACAACATATATAATCCTATATAGCTCATCATACTATCGTTTGGGCTATCATAATTAAGAGGTCATGTAGTGACGTTTGAGGAGCTAGGACACTTTAAATCGTAAATCCAACAACTCGTCGATACGCCACCCCGAAGAGGCCTCATTATGAAACTCCCTAGTAATATAGCACTTTGATAACTAAAACAACATATAATTGTATATAGCTCAATCACCATCTAATCGTTTTAGTGAAATCATATTTATAAAATAAAAACGTTTATAAATACGCCTTTAGCAAAAATGTCATAACTTTATTGTTTTAGACCCGATTTTGACGTTTTTTATGCCCACGCTTTCGTATTAAGACGAGTTATCATAATTTGATATTTCCAGAATTTAGACCTACTGGTGAACAGTAACTTTTACTGTTCACGCCAGTTTATAAATTTATTTTTATAGTTTTTGTAATCGTAAACTCGTAAACGTCGTATTTTATTCGTTTATGCTCCGTTTTTTAGAGATTCTTTCGAGCAGTCTTCGTTTTTAAAAGTTCTATATATTAATGTGGTTTCAAAACTAAATGTCCCTGTATGAACCAGTAAAACTTTTTATAAAAAATAGTTTTATAAAAGTATATATTTAACGTAAACTTGAAATCGTCGTATCTCTTTCGTTATAAATTGTTTTTTTGAGTTTCTTATCATTTTGGAATCGTCATGAGACGTATTATATTTATAAAAGGTCAAACCCACTGTTTTAAATTCGACATCCAAACAGCCCTTTTATGATCAATAAGTATACTTTTATATAAAACTTGTTTTATGTATTTTTCACTTTTTTAGTTTACCATAAGTCTTTTATAACTATATTTATCATATGCGATACACATAATAATGTCCATAGTCCTTGACAACAAGATTTACAAGATTACAAAGTTGTTTACACATTTTTACTTGTAGCTTTTTAAGTAACTCTTAAAAACCCTAATTTGTACATATACATTTTTATACATAAACCAAGTTTTGTACATATACATTTTATAACGCATTATACATCCATATACCTGTGCAAGTTCATAAAATCATGTTTACAGGAAACATCCAATTTTTACAAGTTAAACTCTATATTAGTGGTGATTTTACTACTTAGAACATACTATATAATATTCTATATATATATATATATATATATATTATATATATATATAAATTAATATCATATATATATTATATATATATTAAACTCATGAAATGAAAGATGAGGGTGTTAGATGACCTTAAGGTGATGTAGTGTGATGACCAACAAAAAATCTAAACCCTCGTTTAGATTTATAAACCTAAGCTTGCAAGAATGAAAACCCTAGATTAGGTTAGAAACCCTAATCTTCCTTTCTTTGCTTAACACTTGTAAAGACTTAACCAAGCCTTCAAATATTCTTAGGACATTTTAGATATATAGTAGGAATGTGTGTAAATGTGATGAGTAAAATTTGGTATGGATTTGTATGTTGTTCTTGGTGTTGCCGTGGCTAAAAAAAGAGGAGGGGGAAGAGTTTTTATGTTTTACACCTTAAGAATGAGAAGTGTATGTGTATTTCACTAGCTAAAGGCTTTAAGTACCCTAATGACTAGTCAAAGACACTTAGAGCAAAACAAGGAAGTCTTAAGTCTTTGTTGGAAAAAGAAGGGATTATCCCATGGTTTTAAGGAATGTGTTTTCTAAATCTAGATATTTATTTTGTGTCCTCATTCATCCTAACCGGCCCTATGTGTGTATAGGATAGATATTTGAGTTAATTTTAGGTATTGGGTATAATTGTGGGTATTTGTTGAAGCGTAGAAAAGTTTTGGTGGTTCCGGGAATACCTAAACGTAATTTATCGCGAAACGTAAACGTTTTACTTAACCGATAAAAATAAAACATAATAAGTAAATTATTACTTTAGTAATAATAATATAATGATGGCTTGACGTAAACTTAAATTTGTTTGGTGCTCGTTTACGTTGATTGTTGATTTTTAGTTTACGCGATTTAACGTATCGATTAAAATTAAAAGCAAACGCGTACGAAAAAAAAATAAATAGTGAATTAAATAGCGTCGTACATTGATCAAAAATACGGATTGTTACATGACGTACTCCCGTATCGTCCCAGATTGCTTGAGTTTACGAAGCCGACTCTTCGCCTCGTTCTTAGCATTCTCCTGATAGAATTTATTCTTGAAATCCGCCACAAATTCAACCCAAGTATCGATAGTAGCCGTACCTCACTCGATATCTCTATACCGACGTCTTCACCATAACGCCGCGGTATCCTTCAAGTATCGGGTCGCCATCTTGATCATGGAAACAACATCCACCACGTTGACACCTTCCAAGTATTGTTCCATCCCCCACAAGAAATCTTCAACTGCCCTAGCTTCCTGCTTTTCCACGAACGGTGATGGTTTAGGAACATCAATCTTTAGACCATGATTAGTGTTTCCGCCGCCACTAGCCAAGGACACTTGCACAACGCCATATCCGCTTGCAAGGCTTCAATGACTTGATGAAGTGTGGAGACCTCAACTCCAAAATCCTCTCGTATCTTCGTGATCTCGCCCATGAACGAATCTCTTAAGTCATGGATTTTACGCTTTAAGTCGCCACTAAGAGTATTGAGGGCTACTCGAAAGTCCTCCCTCATACTCGTGAAATCGGAGTCCAAACCTTCCAAGCCCTTAACGTGGTTCTTCAACTCCGCCATGGATGTCTCAACACCCGTCACTCTCTGATCCAAACTTGCCACAACGTCTTTGGACGTTCCTCTCTTCTTGAGGTTTTGACGCAGATCGTCCCGACCCCTATTCTCGTCAATAACCGTACTTCCACTAGCAGCGTTCTTCTCGGTTTTAATCGCCATTGCCTGAAATCAACCTGGATCTGATACCACTTGTAACGGACTTGTCTCGACAAGGGTCTTCCGTGCGGCACTTAGTCTCTACTAAGTCAGCCTTGCTCAAACACTCAACAATCTAGGCAACTAAGAAAGCTTTAAAGAAAGGAACACAGGTGAAAGGGAAAATGTTTTGTATTGCTAAAGAGAACTTTACAAGAGAGAATACAAGTGAAGAATAAGATGATTTCCCCAAATGATGATGGCTCTATTTATACTACCCAAACTAGGGCTACAAATGGGCTTTATTACAAGGGCCCGTATTCTACAACCTTCTACAAGAAGCTTCTAGGTCTTGCATGAGCTTCCAAGAGCTTCCAAGACCTTCTTTCACCTTCCATAGAATTCCACTAAGTCTTCTAGTCAAGTGTAGAATAATCTGGAATCCCGGGTAACCTCGTAAAATTAGGCGGGACGTGACATCAAGGATACTTCCCACTATGACTACGCACATTTTCTATTTAACTGTCCATTTCAACCCAAATTGCAGCTACATCCTCACAATAAAGAATGAAAATAGATAGTTAAGCAGGCATGATCATAGCTGACCACCCACCATATAAACATCCGAAGGCATATGGAATAGTCATGTAGAAAGGATATGCCAAGCACCCTTTCAAAAGTTTCAAAACCCTTCTATCACTTAATATGTTATTTCATCTGCACATACTAAAATTATAGAAAAAAATAATGGAAAGAGCTTTCAAACCCAAAATACTAGCCATCTGCTTCAACCAGAAAACCTTCCCATCACAATTTTCATAACTGCTACAGATTGCTTTACTTTCAAACTAATTAACTTCATTCTGATATATTCACATATAGCTGTACAGGTCTTTTATGCTGTTTGATTTTTATCTTGGAAAGTTCTAACATTTCTTTCCTTCCAGACGTGCTACACTGTACCAGCTAGAACCAACCTTTTGAGGATACCACCAATACTATCCTTACATTGCATATTACACATCGTCTCAATCACTTGTTTTCAGTTATCGAAGACCATCGAGCATCACATTTTGATTTCATCACCATCCATTTATATAAACTAATGTTGATATAAATAGTATTGACAATAATATAAAGGTTATTTAGAAATTTATTAAAAAGTCAAATTCAGGCATATATATATATATATATATATATATATATATAGGAAGGTTAAAATAAAAAGACAAATATTCGTGAGAAGGATAAAAAGAAATTTTTTTTTAAAAGTTCTCAAAAAATTCTAAAAAAATTCCATTAAATCAGGTATGTTGGTGCATAAAACTTTTTGTAAAGAATTTCAATTTTGAGTTTTTACAAACGTTTTTTTAATGCGCAAAAAAAAGATATTTTGATGCAGTACAAGAAAAAAATTTGATGCCAAATTTTTCGACTTGTTATAGTTTGATGAGCGCAACTAAAATTTTGATGGCAAAAGTCAAAAGAAGTTTGTGGTACAAAAAACGAATTTTTGATGGCACAAAAAACCGATTTAATGCACAAAATACGTTTTTTTCATAATTTTTTCCGGAAAAACTATCCACTTTTAGAAAAACATTCCTTACAACTTTTCATGCACCAACATACACATCTTGTGAAATTTTTTCCAGATTTATTTGAGAACTTTTAAAAAAAAATAAATCATTTTAACCTTCTCTCACGAATATTCATGAGAAGGATAAAAATATATATTTTTATTCAAAGTTCTCAAAAATTCTGAAAAAATTTCACAAGATCGTGTATGTTGGTGCATGAAAAAGTTGTAAAGGAAGTTTTTCTAAAAGTGGATAGTTTTGCCGAAAAAAATTTATTAAAAAAAACGTTTGTGCATTAAATCGGTTTTTTGTTGCATCAAAAAAATTGTTTTTGTACCCAACTTCTTTTGACTTTTTGCATCAAAATTTTATTGCGCATCAAACTATAATAAGTCGAAAAATTTGTGCATCAAAATTTCTTTTTTTGCGCATTAAAAAAACGTATAAAAACTCAAAATTAGAAAAACTTCTTTTACAAAAGTTTTATGCACCAACATACCTGATTTAATGGAATTTTTCGAGAATTTTCGAGAATATATTAAAAAAAAAATTACTTTTTATCCTTCTCCACGAATATTTTGTCATTTATTTAAACATCCACATATATATAAAATATATATATTATAAATAAGATATTTATATACATTAATAAATATATATATATATATATATATATAAAGAAAAAAGCGCAAACATGAATGGCGTGGGACTGGAACCGAGAACCCCCATCAACTTCTTCCAACAGTTTTAATCATTTACTTCTTTTTTCTTATTATTTTAGTAATTTTCTTATTAGAAAAATACATCATTGTTAAACCTCAATTCCGTCGTTACAAATATCTGGTTCTTTAGTTTAAGAAAAAGTTAGCAAGATGGTTCAAAATTGTGGTGAAACTAATTAGTCGATTAGTTAAGGGAAATAAAAAATATATCAACCAAATCAAATAAAGAAAGGTGATGGAAATAACTAAACGGTGGTTGGTGGCTAGTTACCTCGATGATCGATTAGTAACAAGGACCAATGAATAGAAGCAAGAACTTTCTCTAATCAAATTCCATCAACGCATTTTATTTTACAATACAAAACACAAACATTGACCCACTGTTCATTATCAACATTGTCCAAATTGTTTTACTATGGGCCTTGGGCTCATTTGGCCCGGCCCAAGTGTTTTTTTTTTTTTTTTTGCTTTGGCCCGGCCCAAGTCTTTTTTTTTTTTTTAGTTTAGTCCAACATCCAGCCCAACTTTTTTTTTTGCCTCTATTTTGGCCCGGCCCAAGTAGTTTTTTTTTTTTTTTAGTTTAGTCCAACATCTAGCCCAACTTTTTTTCTCCTTTTTTCGCATGGTTACTTTTCATCGGCCCCAAAAAAAAATCTTTATAATCCCTCCCACCCCCACTTCTTTCGCTAAAAATAAGAAGGAAAAAAAAATTTACGAGACGTGCTTTTATTTTTAACTATTTACAACTTTCTAGCGGCCTGGGTCAAAAAAAAAATGTTATGAGACCGAAAAAATAAATCCGCACAAAATACAATAAGAAAGAAAAAATGCGCCGAACTATTAAAAATGAGACCGAAAAAATAAACCCAAACAAAAAAAAAGCCCCGCAACAACGCGCGAAAAATTAACGCCCGCAGCAACGCGCGGGTAATTTCTGCTTGTTACATAACAAAACAGAAATCAGATCATATATATATTGGAAGATAGAAAACCCCGGAAGGCTAATTGATGTCCTTGATTATCTTCACCAAAATGCAAAGTATATATATATTACAAAGGGGATGGGCTTGAGCCCAAGATAAGTATGACAACTCATGATTGACAAATCAAGATAACTATGACACTCATGATTAACAAATCATCCAAATATATATAAAGTAATATTGGAAGGAATCCAATCAAATATATTGACTAATACGCCCCCGCAGTTCGAGCGGAAAGAGGGCGGACGCTCAAACTGGATCGACAATCTTCAAACAAAACTGAAAGAAATCCCTTGGTGAAGATATCAGCAATTCACGAAAGCTCGAGACTGAAAAAGATTACTTGTTTTATTGATGAAACTAACTTTGTTGATGGGGACGTCTTTAAGCAAGCGAGAGCGAAGCCAAATCTTCATGATCCATGACTTGAAAGCAATTGTAGCAACTTACGAAACGGATAAAAAGTCCCAGCAAGATGATATTGTCTTTTTTTTTTTGCTGAGGTAAACTAAATGAAAGGAGAAAAACAATAATAATAAAAGAGATTTGAAAAGAACAAATAAAAGCAGATAGAAACAAGAGTTGATATTTTTGTGAATTGTTTTAGTTTTTTTTTTGTTCACGGCGAACTAAATTTAAAATAGATGACAACAGAAAAATAAGTTTTTTAATAGGGAATTTATTTGCGGCTCATGATGGATGACAATTAGGGTTTTGATAATAGAGATGAGAGATTTGATTCTTTTTAGAGATGATAGAAGCGACTCATGACGGCCGACAGTTAAGTTTTAAAAATAAAGATAGAGAGATTTGATTCTATTTGGAGATGATAGAAGCGGCTCATGACGGCCGACAATTAGGTTTTGAGAATGAAGATAGAGATATTTGATTCTTTTTTGAGATGAAAGAAGCGGCTCATGACGGCTGACTGTTAGTGGAGAGAATAGAAGTAGTTTTTTTGAAAGGATAGAAGCGGCTCATGACGGCCGACGGTTAGGTGATAGAGAGATTTTTTTTTTGAAATTTAGTTGCGGCTCATGGTGGCCGACAACTAGGGTTTTGATAATAGAGATGGAGAGAGATGTGATTCTTTTTGGAGATGACGGACGAGAGTTAGGTTTTGAGAATGAAGATAGAGAGATTTGATTCTTTTGGAGAGGATGTTCGTTTGTTTATGGTCACAAACGGTGGAGGAGAGATTTGACGGGGTGGTAGAGCAGCGGCGGCTTGATGATTGAGTAGGTCTCAAGAACGTACCAATGTCTCTGATACCATATTGGAAGATGGAAAAACCCCGGAAAGCTAATTGATGTCCTTGATTATCTTAATAAAACATACAGTATATATAGGATACAAGAGATAGGCTTGAGCCAAGATAAAGATAAAGCTTACAGTTAATTTACAACAAAGCATGACAAGGATAATATAATCATACCAAATATAAGAGTCAACTATCAATCACTAACATTATCAACTAATTTAATATATTCATCTAATAATATACTACTGTATCTTAAGAGAATTATTAATGAGTTTATGTACGTACATTAAAATTTAGGCTTATGATATATGTACCCCCTCTAAATCACCATTTGTACCCCCCCGGGTTTTTTTCGGTTTTTTTTTTGTATTTTATTTTTTTTGTATTTTTATAATTTTGTATATGTTATAAAACTGTGACACGGAAAAAACGAAACGAAAAATATAAAGTTTAACAGGCCAAAAGTATGAAACTGTCAAAAATTACGGAACAGAAACTGATAAAAAACTGCGTTGCACTGTAAAAAAGAGGGGTACAAAAAGAATCTTTTGTACCTTTTGGACACTATTCATGAGCCTGAGGGGTACCAACAGGGGTACCCTAAAATTTAAACCATACGTGTTCACTTAAAGATTTCGTATAATATGATATTTGAGATACATAATGAGTGGGTGGCTCTCGAGGGTTGACAAGATACTAATGGAATTTTGTGGTGCAGTGAAAATTTTGTAAAAGAATATTGTTTCTTTTTGAACACTGGCATATGATTAAAAGAAAATTAGCAAGACGTCACGAAAGAATATCTTTAATGGTGTCGATAATAAGGAGAGAAAAATTTCTATGATTTGTTGGAAGAAAATTTTGACTGCTAAGAAAAAAGGAGGGCTCGGAGTTTCTAGTTTTTTTGCTCTAAATCGCGCGCTCTTGTTCAAATGGATATGGAGGTTCATCTCTCATGGTACGTCCCTATGGTCTCGTTTTATAAAGGTTATCTATGGTGATGGTGATGCTCCCGATAACCCAAGTATATTATCTAGACGTTCTCCTTGGACTGATATCATTCGAGAATTTGATACTTTGTCTCGTAAAGGTATTGATATTCATTCCCATGTGAAAAAGGAAGCGGGTAACGGTGAGCATACCTCTTTTTGGGATGACGTTTGGCTTACTGAATCCCCTTTGAAACACATTTACCCAAGGTTGTTTGCATTGGAATGTGATAAACATGCAAGTGTAGCAGGTAAATTTAGAGATCCTTCCTTGATTGCTTCATTTAGGAGAGCTCCTCGTGGAGATATAGAAGAATAACAACTTCATCTTCTCGCTGATAGAGCTGCTACCGTCATTATGTTAAGTATCAATGACATATGGGTTTGGACGCTTGAGTCCTCGGGTGTATACTCGGTTAGGTCGGCTCTCTTTTATATTGACGATATCTTATTGCCAATGGTGGGTGTCTTCACTAGATGGGCAAATGTTGTACATATAAAGATCAACATTTTTGCTTGGAGAGTGCGCTTGGACAAGTTGCCTACGAGGTTAAATTTGTCTCTCCGTAGGATTAGATATTCCGTCTATTCTTTGTCCCATTTGTAGTATTGCTGGGGAGTTAAGTTCTCACATTCTCTTTACTTGTCAAGTGGCCCGTCAGCTAATGCTTAAAGTCGCTCGTTGGTGGGAATTAGAGATTCAAGATTTTCATTCTTATGCAGACTGGCTTATTTGGTTCATCAATCTTCGTCTTTCTAAAGGGCTTAAGGATGTGTTGGAAGGTGTTCTCTACGTCATGTGGTGGGCTATTTGGGAATTTCAAAATCAGCTTTTGTTCGGAAGTTCTCATCCGCGCTTAGAGCTTTTTTATGATGAGATTGTTTTATTGTCTTATATTTGGTGCTCTAGTAGATGTAAACGTAATTTTGATTGGCTCACTTAGATGAAATATCCTAGTTCCATAACTTTGTAATTTTTTTAGCTCCTTGCTAGCCTTTAATAAATTTGCCATTTCAAAAAAAAGAAATCAAGAAATGACAGATGTTATCAAAAATGTCATATTTCCTCATAACTTGATACTATTATCAAAAAGGTACATTTCCTCATAACTTGATGCTAGAAAGCGACATTATTTCTAAAACGTCAAAGAAACCAACATGTAGTAGCAAAAATGACGTAAGCTCGATCTCTCGCATCCTTTGTGTTGGGTCTACAAATTTGATGATTACAAAACTACATATGCATAAATGAAGAAAGATGAAACAACAAGGACTTAATGTGATAAATTAAGTTAGCTTCCTATATAAGCTAGGTTTTCTTGTAAACCCTAGCATCTCTAGTATAAAAAGAGATGTAGGGCGTCTGGTTTAAATCATCCATCATAGTTAGATCTCTCCAATGAGAGTCTAATAGTTAGCTTATTAGTAGTTAGTTTATTTGATAGTTGTCGTAGTCTTATTTATTCTGATCAAATATAATGAAGACTTCAATGTTCGGTTAAAACCTTGTTTGATATTATTTACTGCTGCTAATTGCTTGCTCATGATTTAAATGATGCTAGTTCGAGTTAATACCGCTGCGTAGATTTTTAGTACTGCTTGAATTAGTGACAGTTTTTCAACAGATTAGTGACACTTGCAGTGTCACAAAAAGTCATGGGAGGAAGGAGACATCAGTTTAGTAACAGATTTGTGACGAGTTAGTGACAGATAATGTGTCGCTAAGAGCAATTTAGTGACAGCTTTATGACAGAAAAAGCATTGTTGATTGGGTTGGATGTTTGTACTGCCGCACTTGAAGTTTAGTACTGCCAGAGTTGTCCGACAAAGCAGTTTGTACTGCTAGGCTTGTCCGATATCAGACAATACTTGGTTTTTGGATGGATTTGGATCTCGGACAAAACTATTTTTCAAATAGTTTATTCTTAACTAATTTAAAAAGGCTCGTTTTGGATTTATTGAAGAGGTGATTACGAAGACAGTTAATTATTGCTTATTTGATGTTGTAGTTGAGTTTCAC
>BQNB010078468.1:5000-30542 GCA_026074375.1 Tanacetum coccineum
AGGCGAGTTGCATTTAATGTGTGGGTTTGCCCTACCCAACCCGACCCGACCCGTAACTGATCCAGCCCGTTATTTATTATCTTCTACACGTGTTGTGTATGTGTCTCTGTTTCGCTTTGAAGTTAAGAATAGAGAACACACATACCACAACTTTGATAATAACAAAGAACACACACATCTTTTCTCTATCTATTTCTTAACATACGTATCTTCTCTCTATATATGTATTAAATTGATTCTTTGTGATGTGTGGTTCTCACGGTTGTGGCAGTTTTGTTATTGAATGATGCTTTTTGTTAGTTTGATTAATGATGGGGTTTCGTTTTGAATGATTATTTTTGTTAGTTTGATTAATGATTGGGTTTCGTTCTTGGATGATGTCATTACATATGATGATTTTTCTGTGGTGTTGTTACGATTGTTGTTACTGTCATGAGGTTTTGTTATTGGAAGATATCATTATTGCGATGATTTTTTTATGGTGTTGTTATGATTGTTGTTACTTCTGAGGTTAGTAATTTTTTTTTATTTCGATCGAATCATATGATTTCGTACGATGAGGTTAATTAGGGTTTGTGTTTTTTCTATTTGTGATTGTTTTTTAGTTGTGATAAATTTTGTAAAAACATGGTTTACCTGTTTATGTGGATATGAGAGGTAATCCGTAAGAATCTAAAGAATGCATGAAACTTGCAACTTATTTCTTCCTCGAATGTTGCTGAAAGTGGAAGCCTTGTTAAATGAGAATACATCTGATTGAATACAATTATGGTTTGTGGTTCCTTTTTGGGTGATTGTGGGGCTTTTTGTGTATAATGCCGATTGTTGAGGTTTACTTTTGAAATAATATGATTTCATATGATGGGGTTTTGTTATTGACTGATTATGTTAATCATAGGTTATGCGTAAGAGCTTATAGAATGTAGCTAACTTGCAAGTTATTTTGGCTTCAAATTCTGCGGAAAATGAAAGGATAGTCAAGTACGAGAGTTGCTCGACTCAGCAACCTCCATGAGCGTAGTACGATATAAAGGCTCTTATGTTTATCATGACGCTTGTCTGTTGCTCCCGCGCATGGTAAGTCGTGCTTGAAATCATCTATGCCTAGGCGGGGTAACTTATACAGTGTGTAGTTGTGACAGATTGATCATCTTTTTTCATTTATTTCTAAGTTTGAGCCTTATTAAATGAGAATACACAATGTGTATGTGCCATGTGTGATACAGAGATGTGGCAGACTGTTTATTCTAATGAGATGTGGCCCTGGTAAATCCATGAAAACTGTATTGGTGTGCTTGTTACTGATGATGAGGAGTGAGTATGATGCGTATCTTGGCGAGGCAACACCACTAGCATGGTGTTTGCAGCCATGGCGTGTCGGATCTTATTTTGTTTTGAAACTCTAATCCATTATAGGGTGAAAGGTTGTGACGCGCTTTTCTCATCATTTTTTTCATGCTCCTTCGTTAATAGTTGCCATCCGCTTTTGCTAGTCAGCTGATTTACCTGAGCTCATGGTAGTTTAATCATTCAAACTACAAAAAAGCAAGATCCTAGCAGTTTGAACTGTTCCAACCGTTATATAATATATTTCATTAGCACGTGTTGTGTACTAATGTGTCTCGTTTTCTCTTTGACGTTCATGATAAGAATAACTGAATTAAGAGGCGATGATATTGCAGTGACGACCGCATTTGGATGAGAATGCGATCTGTATCTTGGTAGGCACACTACGATCATTGTGGTTGAAGTCCATAATGGGTAGGAATCGTTAATTTTTTTCCACTAAGTGTAGGGTTGCCTAATCATCACTAAGTGTTGGCTTTATTCCATGACATCTATGTGTAATACACCTTTGATTAGTGTTAGACATCCATGTAAATTGGCTCGAGTATTTTTTTAATATGCTTTTTCATTATTCATCTTGGTTAAGGAGGAATAAGCCGGTTGATTTACGTTTGTTACCGCATTGTTATTTTTGTCTGCTGAATCGAATGTTAAGAATATAGATTCCTTAATCTTGGTGATGATGTTAGGGTTTAGTTGTTTTGTTGCTACAATGTATGCATCTATGTTTGTTGTAGCTGGTCGTAGTAGGATGCTTGATTTGTTTTTAGAATGTGGTAAGGGTTTTGCATTCTCACGCATGTTGACATATAGAAGAGGACTTATAATCCAACACGCATGAGAGTGATAAAACCCTGATCATGTAGTCAGATGTTACAAATGAAGTTTAATAGCATCTGATTTATTCATAGTGTCGGCGTTTTTCTAGATGAGTTTTTTATGTTCTCGAATAACTTGACGCTGCAACGCGAAACGTATTTAAATAAATGCAACCGTTGTTTGTAAGCGAACAGCCGATCGTCCGTAATCATTGGCGGGAAAACTGTACATTGTAGCCATGGCGGATTGCATTCAATTATAATCTTCCCTGAGCCTATACCGAGTGTAAGCGCTATAGAAAACACAGGTCACTCGCTTTGCCATATTATCTTTTTAATGTTTTCCTATATTAACTTGTTTTTCTTATTGTTACCGATAATTGCCAGATACTGATACAATAACTCAGTATCAATATGGTCCTTCGAAGGTTAGGTTATAGGCTGAACTGGTGGGCCCTTTAAATTTCGGTTCGGCTGCTGAGCCATCTGTTGACAACAGAGGTAAGTCACCTTACGTTATTTCGTTCCTTCTCTGCCTACTGTAATGATTACCGTAGGTAAACAATATTTACACTACACAGATATACAGATGATTGTTGGACGTGTTTAAGAGGAAATACATGCTACGGTAAATGGTGAATGATGAAAATGACAGTCTATGACTTGGCTGGCTACAATGTTTCATAACGTAACCATCATAGACATTCACATGATGCTTCATACCTGAGCCATGAAGCCTAGACGCTCTTACTGAGCAATGTACAAATAATCCATTTGAACAGATATAGCTAAAAGAAATGTGTGCGTTCTTTGTTTATTATAAAAGTGTTGGTGTGATGTGCCTTTTTATGAATTGTCAAAGTGAAACATAGGCCGTACACAACCCGTGTAAAAAGAAAAAATGACACCTTGGGATCAATCCAGGTTCGGGTCAGAGTGGTCCAAAAACGTTCTGTGAATAAACGTGGCTTTACAACACGGAAGGATTTGAACCAAATGCAACAGTTGTATTTGCACGACGCCGGTCGTTCCATAACTTGCGGGCAAAGGCAAAGTAGTAGCAAACTATTACGTTTGCAGCCACGGCGTATGCACTTGGATTGGCACCGCATGATAGTGCTTTCAGGCTCGACATCCAAACCGAATCGACCCACCATGTATCCATTTCACCCGCGTCCCGCCTACCCACTCCCTTCGTTCACCCTTTCATCTACATCAACGTAGTAAGTTTTTTTTTTTTTTTTTTTTTATCCATGTTATTAGCCCAAGATCAATCCTATTTCTTCTAGTCCTCCTATGAAGCTTTGTTTGCCCTTCCACTAATTTTAAGCTTTAGTCGTTCATTGCATAATATGGCTTACTAACTAAATTTTGATGATGCATATTAGATGATTTTGGGTTTAGTTGTTTTTGTTGCAAATTATATGTATATGTGTTTGTTGCACATCTTATGTTATTTTAGTGCCACCTTTTGGCGTTAACAAAAAACTTACAAGAAAGACACCCAGCACAATGACGATGATGAAAATGGGCAGTCTATCATTGGGCTTGGCTACCTGCTGGATATGCAACCGTGAAAGAAAAATCCCATGTGACGCTCTTACTTAAGCCAAGTAGTTTTAGTTTGTAGTTGTTTTAGGCATGATGATTGATAAGCTTTAGAGTTTGAGAATGGCCTTATCTTGGTGGGGCGTTTATTGTACCGCAGCCATGGAGGTTTTTCTATGTTTGTTTCGCAAGGAAAATAATCGAGATCGTACGCTGAGGTCTATGAACGGCTTGGCTACCTGTTTGGTGAAGTTTGCTTGAAATATAACATGTTCGTAAACCATCTCTTAGGCCAGCTGGTGTGTCACTCATGTTTTTTGTGCACAACACACATTTACCATTGGTGATGCATCAGCTGGTATCATAGATGTTTTATATGTTTTTTTTGTTTTTTATCAAATAGAAGTTAACGTGCACATACTATGTGTTGGCAGGGCAATCTACAATTTCTGCACCGAAGTCACATGTCTTCTTTTTTGGGCAGATGTACAAGTAACTGTTGGATACGTGTAGCACTGCTATCATTAAATGGCGATGATGAAAATGAGCATTTTATGGCTTGGCTACCTGATTGGTATTCAACCGTCATAGACATTCACGTGATGCTCTTACCTGATCCAAACGATTACATGGTCCGATAAAACAATTTTGGGAAGATGCACGAGTGATTGTTAGATATAAGCATTGTATGACTTGGTTTGGCTACCTGTTTGGTATGCAGCCATCATAAGTCTTTATGCATTGTTTTTGGGTCTCTAATTGTTTCACTTGGGCTTTGCAGTCGTGACAGACATCCATGTTACGCTATTACCTGAGCCAAACAGTTTTATGACCGCACAAAATAATAACTATGTCTGAGCCTTTACCGGTTGTATATCACTCGCGGACGATATAGGTTAGTCATTTTTGTCGTATGCTTTCTTTGATGTTTTCTTACACTACATATTTCTTACGATGATTGATAATGTGCAGATACATTAAACTCAATCGAGCATTCCAAGCGTCGGTGTTAGAAGCCAACAACACCCTTTTGGTAAGTGAAATTAATTTTTTTTTGTTGTAGGCTTCTTACTCGGTGCTAGGAATCATTTCGAGAGTGTGCTTTAGGTTTTGGTACTTTCACGTGTGCTCGGATGTAAACCCTGTTGTATATTCTCACACGCGTGACAGTCACAAAATCCTAAGCGTGCATTTAGATACGACGTGTAGCACTGCTATCACTAAATGGCGATGATGAAAATAAGCATTTTATGGCTTGGCTTGACTACCTATTTGGTATACAGCCGTCATAGACATTTACGAGTCGCTCTTACCTGAGACAAACGATTACATGGTCTGATAAATAAATTTTGGACAAATGCACGAGTGATTGTTGGATATAAGCATTGCATGACTTGGCTTGGCTACCTGTTTGGTATGCAACCGTCATAAGTCTTTATGCATTGTTTTTGGGTCTCTAATTGTTTCACTTGGGCTTTGCAGCCGTGATAAACATCCATGTTACACTCTTACCTAAGCTAAACATTTTCATGACCGGGCAAAATAATAACTCTGTCTGAGCCTTTACCGACTGTATATCACCCGCAGACAATACAGGTTAGTCGCTTTTGTCGTATGCTTTCTTTGATGTTTTCTTACACTACCTTCTTCTTACGATGACTGATAATTTGCAGATACATAAAACTCAATCGAGCATTCCAAGGGTCAGTGTTAGAAGCCAACAACACCCTTTTGGTAAGTGAAATTAAATTCATTTTCTTGTAGGCTTCTTACTCGGCGCTAGGAATGATTTTGAGAGTGTGCTTGGGGTTTTGGTACTTTCACGTGTGCTCGGATGTAAACCCTGTTGTATATTCTCACACGCGTGACAGTCGCAAAATCCTAAGCGTGCATTTAGATATGACATCACTTACGACACATGTTGAGGTCACCTTTGTGAAACGTCCCATCCCAAGTACAATCTTTCTTCAAAAATTTAATTATACTGAACATCCCTAGCATCCATATCAGAAGTCAACGACATCCGTTTGGTAAATGAAATCGGATCCGGATGTTTGTTGACTTCCGGTTGGACTCTAGGGATGTTTTTAGAGTCTATTGGGGGGTTTTGTTACCTTTACGCGTGCCTAATCTGTAGAAAAAATGTTTACACTTCAGCGTGCGTGACAGTCGTAAAATCCTTAGCACGTATTCGAATATGCTACACCAGCAAACATTTTCATCGTTCAGTTTAAGTGAAAGGACTTATCTACATGAGGTAATTTCAAATACAATAATTATTGTATGATTCAGTATACTCTTTCTTGAGCTAATAGGCTAAAATATATTTGTTGTCAACGGCGACAGGTTTCTCCTTCTTTTGTGTATGATGCTTGCTATCGAAGCTCGTTCAGATTTCAACATGCATACAAAAGGAATCAAGCACATTTAAATTAGTTTAATTTATGTATTGTTAAGCTTTAGTATTTGTAACAACACGTATCAAAATGCAACTTATTGTATCACTTTAATTTTGTCGTTGCTATGAAAACAAATTATCAAAACATTGCTTGAGATACATTCATTTGCAAACACCTCCCCCCAGCGTAGAGCGTACGGATCCACTTCCGCCAAATAAAACCGATGCCCACTAACCGTCCCTAGTGGAGCACGGGTAAACCAACTCGTTCAAGACAAGTTTTATGAGGCATGTCAACTACACTAAATGAGGTTGACTCCGTGAATATTCAAGCTATAAAGTATAAATGTATGCCATTTTGGCTACATTATACGATGGTTTATCTAGATGAAATGCCCATTGGAAGCATTTCACTTAAGAGGGGAATTACGTGTGTAGATGTGAAATCTATAGATAAGTTCATGAACGCAAAGTTTGTGCAAGCTTAAGTTACTCATGTTAAGTGTTGCATTCTAACATTATAAGAATATATAGGTATATCACTTATGTATTTTGTATTATAGAATATAAATCAACCCAAAAAGTAATTTACCATTCATAGCAACCAAGAAAACTTTTACGAACAGTAGAACTAGTTGGTTGCATTCCTTAATAAAAAATGAATGGTCTACAAAAAAGGTAACGTATAAATTTTTTGTTAGTCTGGCTAGCTGCACCCTCTTTAGAAAATGAAAATGATTGCGTGAAAAGAGAGGTGGTCAAAAATAGTTGGGTTTGGGTTGGGTCATTGAGTCTCTAGATAAGGTCTGGGTCTAGATGGGTCTTCCTATATAAAAATTATAGGATCATGGATGGGTTTTGGTTCTAGAATGGGGTCGGGTCTAAGATGGGTTGGTTCCCCGGTCAAATGGGTTTGGCACCTTAATTTTTTTTTTAAAAACGTTTGTTGTCCGTTTTCATGCGTTTTCAATCTATTTCGACCGTTTTTGACCGATTTTGACCGTTTTTAAACCTTTTGTCCGTTTTCGATCGTTTTCGATTGTTTTGGAACCTTTTCGACCGATTTCATCCGTTTTGACCGTTTTCATGCGTTTTCGACAGTTTTCATTCGTTTTCTTACGTTTTCAAGCTTCTTTGAACGTTTTCGTCCGTTTTTAAACGTTATGAAACATTTTTGTACGTTTTCGTCCGTTTTTGTACGATTTGTTCGTTTACATACGTCCTTCTCCGTTTTCCTTCGCTTTTCTTTGATTTTTTTCATTGCGTTCGTTTTCGTACATTATATACGTTTTCATACACTTTTATACATTCTCATAAAAAGTACTAGAACGTATAAAAACGGATAAACATTTGAAAAGGTTCAAAAACGTATTTAAGCGTACAAAAACGTAGAAAAACGTACAAAACAAACGAAAACTTAGAAAATCGTAAGAAAACGTACAAAAATGAAAGAAAACGTAAGAAAATGGACAAAAACGGTCGAAGACGTACAAAAACGGTCAAAGTCGGTCAAAATCCTTCGAAAACGAACGAAAACAGACAAAACGGTCAAAATTTCATCGAAAAACGTCGAAAATCCTCAAAAACGAACAAAATCAGTCAAAAACGGACGAAATCGGTAGAAATCTGTCAAAATCGGTCAAAACGGTCGATATCGGTAAAAAACGGTCGAAAACGTATAAAAACGGATGAAAAATGCTATACCCAACAAAGACCCGTCTATAAATATTAAAGGAGACCCAACTAAACCCGTCCCTTAAAAATATTTACCCAACTAGACCCATCTATGATATTAAGAGAAAAATGCTAGACTCATCTATAAATTTAAAAGAAACTCATCTAGACTCATCCCTTAAAAATATTTAACCATCTAGACTCAAATTTAAACAATGGGTCTAAAATTGCCAACTCTATGTAAAACGATCAGTATGTGTTAGAATTACTTTTATGTTTTATGAAATTTAAACGATAAGAGTTTAATTCTATTCGGTTAATTATTGTCAGATACTATATTGTTAAAAGATATATCACTCATGAAGTCATAAGTTCCTTCGTTATAAGTTGCCATAGCAAACCCTCTTTGAAAGGCTATTCTCTTTTTCAAAACACTAGCAGGGTATCCGCGCGTTGCAACGGCGGGTACCCTGTGATTAATTAGAAAAAAACAAAAGGAAAATAACCCCGATCATGCCCGATTCACCTATTTTTATAGGTTCTAACCGATTCTCTTCGGTTCGTTTTCAGACGGCTTTTATTTGCTAGCCGAATCGGTGACCACTCATGTTCTTGGTTGAACCCGTTGGCCCAGTCCGACTTTCAAAACTATATGTATTAGCATATAAATTGTATAAAGCTTTGTGTATTTTATTAGTTTATACAATGTGTATAATAACATGTACTTTTTATGAGTGTTTGAAGAATAACATTAAATGTGTTAACCAATCAATAAGTATGTGTTATGAATTGATTAATTGTACATACTGCATAAATGGATGTATTATTGAATTTCAACTCTTAGTTGTTTGCATTGAAAATTGTACAATGTGCATCAATCCTTGTATTACTTAATTTTTTAGATTAAATGAAGAGATAGTGCCTAATTTACTTTATATGTAGTATAGGTATAATCCTAACTCCTTTAATAGGAAGACAATACTTCAAAATCCTTATATCCATGTGATAGGAATAGCTTTAAGTATGTTTTGCATAACCAATCAGAGTTGAAGCTTAGATTTTAATTAAGCAGAGGTGGATGGGTAGATTCAAAGGGATTTTCGAGGGTCTCGTGAACCACATTGATTTTATCCGATTTTTTTTTAAATAAACATGGTCTCAAAGTTTTTGTTTTTTAGACATTGATCTGGTTTTTAGTAGTCCATTTACCATATTGTATATTTAGTGTAATCATTTCGGCACCTCACCCCTCAGTGCCCGAGCCCTACAGTCTAGAATCTTTCCGTTGTAGCTAATATAGGTTAGCTATTTATCAATTATAATCAGCAATGTAAACACAGTTATCATTCTATACTTTTATGGTAATCATAGCCTAATATTGAATCTTCCCTAATGTTCTCCGTCTTTTTCTCTCATAACAACCCTCCTCAACACTCTTCCTCCCATCCAAAAAAAAGTCACATGTACAACGTGCCAACTGTTCATACGGCGAGTACTGTTCATCGGCGGGTACTGTTCATCAAAAAAAAAGAAAAAAAAGATTGTTCTTATGGCTTCTCATGATCAGCAATGGTATATGGATACCGGAGCAACTTCTCACCTTTTATCTCACACCGGTAACCTTCAAACCTCTTTTCTTAATCGTAATTTTCATTCAGTTATTGTCGGACATGGATCATCTATACATGTCACCCACTCTGGACATATACAAATCCTCAATCCATATCGCCCACTCCACCTTAAAAATGTTCTTGTCACACCCAATATAATTAAAAACCTTGTTTATGTACGTAAATTCACCACTGATAATAAATGCTCCATTGACTTTGATACCTATGGTTTCAATGTACGAGATTATCATACCCGTCAAACTCTTCTTCATTGTGACAACACGGGTGATCTATACCACTTACACGTTGCCGCCTCAGCCTTTGTCCTACTTACTAATAATCATTCCCTTTGGCATCAATGTCTTGGTCACCCCGGTGACAATGTAATTCAAACCCTGTCGTCACGTGGCCTTGTGTCTTATAATAAACAATACACTCAACACTTGTGCCGTGCCTGCCAGTTAGGGAAACAAACAAAACTTCCCTTTCAACGATCTACCTCTATTGTCACATCTCCCTTTGACATTATTCACTCAGACCTTTGGACATCTCCTGTCTCTAGCATGAGTGGATATAAATACTATGTCATTTTCTTATATCACTATTCACATTTTTTGTGGGTCTACCCACTTCACAGAAAATCTGATGCACAGTCAAAACTTCTACACTTTCGTGCATTTGTAAAAACTCAATTCAATTATGAAATTAAAGCTTTCCAATGTGATCATGGTGGAGAATTTGACAACAACTCCCTCCATGAATTATGTGCCACTAATGGCATTCAATTTCGTTTCTCATGCCCACGTACATCTCAATAAAAAGGCAAATCCTGAACCAAGATTTTCGTACTATCAATAACGTAGTACGTTCTCTCCTCTTTCAAGCCCGTCTTCCTCCCAAGTATTGGGTCGAAGCACTACTTATTGCCGCTTAGTTACTTAATATCCTCCCCTCTACCTCTATCAATAATGACATCCCTTACACGAAATTATTTAACAAACCAACCTCTTACACCACCTACGGAACACTTTAGATGCCTTTGTGTACCACTTACACCTTTCCACCTGCACAAACTTGCCCCTCACCCCCCCCCGTAACCACACCATCTATCTTTCTCGGGGTACCCTTACAATCATCGTGAATCGATGCCTTGCACCTGAACACCAACAAAAATCATTATTCACTTTATGTTCACATTTGACCGAAACTGTCTATTTCCCTTCGGCTCTATGAAATCTAACCTCAACACCCCTCATAACAAATTCCTTAAATGAGAATACTCTGACACCTCCCCCCAATTGCACTTCGCCTTCTTACTTGTTAGGAATACAAAATTCCTAAGAAAGTGTCGGTCGCTTCCATAGATAACTGTTGTTAGCTCGTTAGATAATTTTTGGAAACTTACATAGTTAGTTAGCTAAAGGACCATGGATAAACCCATGCAAGCCATGCCACTCATACATTTTAAGTATAATAAACACCTCTCCATAGCCTTGGAGATGTGTTGGATTTGTTTTAAATTTTCCACACATCAATTATATGTTTACTTTCTCTCTCTAAGTGTTCAATCCCAACCCTCTCTCTCTCTCACTAAAATAACCTCTTTCCATCTCTTCAAGTATGTTATAAGATTAGTCTTTCAATTGGTATCAAAAGTCATGGAGTGGTGTGTTTAGATATTGTGTTTGTTTTGGTTCGTGTGTTTTTCTTCAAAAAAGTGCTCGTTTATTATTATTTTTTTCTTTGTTTTTTAAGCTTAAAATCCACACTAAAGGATCATCTACATAGGTAGCGTTGATCTAGTATCCTTGGATATAGGTGTGTGTGCTTAGATTTCATAAAAAATCCTCTTATTTTGTGTCTTTTTTGGTTCATTTATCTTATAAAGGTCAAAATCTTGATGTTTAAATTTTTCGGCTTAAAAAACCTTAAAAGTTTTCATTTTTCTTGTCCCTATAGGCTTAGTAACTCTTTTGGTACAAAAATTTTTCAGAAAACAATCGTCAAAAACGTGTCTTTTTGAGTTTTGAAAAAGTCGGTTTCGTGAAATAACCGATCTAGTTATTTTTGTAGTACCGATCTAGTTAACTGTAGTGATAACCGATCTAGTTTGTTACAGTGTGAACCGATCTAGTTTATCGACAGTGTGAACCGATCTAGTTTATCGACAGTGTAAACCGATCTAGTTTGTTACAGTGTGAACCGATCTAGTTTATCGACAGTGTGAACCGATCTAGTTTATCGACAGTGTGAACCGATCTAGTTTGTTACAGTGTGAACCGAACTAGCTTATTCCAGTGTGAACCGAACTAGTTTATTCCAGTGTGAACCGAACTAGTTATTTCCAGTGTGAACCGAACTAGTCAAGTTTAATCGAAATCGAACAACTCAAATTTCTAAATTATACGGTTTATCTCTTTGACTTGTAAAATCACATGAAACATTAACATGTTTTCCTGGTTTTGTCAAGAATTGTAAAATCCCGAGTAGTTTCAAGAATTAAAACTCTTAAAAGACAACTTAATCAAGCACAATTTCTTTCTACCACCGTTCGACCCAACAATAATCTTTTAACATTTAAATTTCTCAATGACGACTCTTGCCGACGAAAGGCAATTCTTCGGATGCTGGACAATCGTTACCATGTGAAAAAGATTATGTATGATTCTGGAAAAGCATAATGGAGCTATACATGTTGAAATAGGACAACATGGACGAATGATTCTTGAATCCGTTGAAAATGGTCCACTCATTTGGCCTTCAATTGAGGAAAATGGAGTGACTAGAACAAAGAAATATTCTGAGTTACCTGCTACGGAATCAATTCAAGCTGATTATGATATCAAGGCAACAAATATCATTCTCCAAGGACTACCACTTGAGGTTTATGCATTGGTTAGCAATCATAAAGTCTCCAAGGAACTTTGGGAAAGAATTTAACTTCTCATGCAAGGAACTTCATTGACGAAACAGGAAAGGGAGTGTAAGCTTTATGATGAATTTGATAAGTTTTCTTATAAGAAGGAGGAAACACTACGTGAATTCTACTTGATATTTTCACTGCTACTCAATGACATGGACATATACAACATGAAACTGTAACAATTTCAAGTGAACACAAAGTTTTTGAATACTCTTCCTCCTAAGTGGAGCAAATTTGTGACTGATGTCAAACTGGTTCAGGATTTGCACACAACTAACATTGATCAGCTTTATGCTTACTTGTAAGACATGAATTTCATGCAAATGAGGTTCGGTTAATGCATGAACGCAACTCAGATCCGCTTGCTTTGGTTGCAACCCATCAGATGACCCAGTCTCCTTATCAAACTCATTAAAACTCATACCAAAACACTCATTGTCAACCACAAGTTTCACCATATCTGTCTCCACAGTATGGATCACCCTATCATCTCAACAATTACATCAACATCAATCATCAACACCTCTTCCAACAACTTATTCTATTCCAAAATGTTATCAATCATCAGTTCACCACAACGTTTTATTCTTCTCTCATTCATCCATCCCTCAAATTGGAATATGTTCCCTCAGTTAATCAACAACCTGAATTTTCCCAACCAGACTCGGGTCTAATTGTTCCAGTGTTCCAGAAAGGTGATGATCCCATTGATGCCATCAATCACATGATGTCTTTCTTGACTGCTGTTGTCACTTCCCGCTAATCCCACTACACTAACCACAGCTGAGAAATTCATCAAACCCTAGGAAACAACTACCATTAAATAATGGAAAGTAACCTTCAACCAATTCAGGGGGACAAACTTCTTTAGTTTGCGGGTACTTCAAAGGGACATACACTCCATGAGCAAGTGGACAGGCAATTCTGGGAAACAAGGGGACTGTGTTATTTGTTACAACTGCAAAGGAGAAGCCACATGTACAAACAGTGCACTAAACCAAAGAGGAAACGGGATGATCATGTTTCAGATAAAGTTTTATGGTACAATCATGCACAAGCAAGTGTCAAAACTCTTATGGAGAAGGAACTAGCATTTTTGGCAGATCTAGGAATTGCAGAAGGTCAAGCCACATAGACTGTCATTACTCATAATGCTGCTTATCAAGCTGATGATTTGGATGCATATGACTCTGATTGTGATGAACTCAACACTGCCAAAGTTGCTCTCATGGCGAATTTATCTCATTATGGTTTCGATGCTCTCGCTGAGGTACACAATCATGATAATGTGAATAATAATATGATTAATCAAGCTGTGCAGGCGATGCCGTCTTCTGAACAGTCAAATGTTGTGAACCATTCAGAGACTGAAATAACTAGTGATAGCAATATCATTCTTATCTCCAGTAAATGTGATGTGAATCACAACAGGTAGTTGTTTATTGTACAAGATGCACTGATATTATCTGTGATTGAACAACTGAAAACCCAAGTAGTTAATTGTACCAAGATAAATCTGGACAATAAAAGTGTCAATGATACTTTATTAACTGCTAAGCTTGAAAGATATAAGGAACAAGTTAAAGTTTTGAAAGAAGGACAAATATTGATTTAAGGAGTAAGGATAACGTTTCAGATTCATGTGCATAGTCTGTAGAGATTGATCGTCTTAAACAAACTCTTTCTGAAAATTAAAAGAAAATGAATCTTTAATGAAAACAGTTACTCTTCTTGATATGTGTTTATTCACATATCTTTTTCCCTATTAAAATAAGCATTAAATGACCAAAATACATGAAAAATACATTGTATTTGCTTGTATTATGAATTTTATTATGCAGGTAACAAATATACCAAAAATGGACAAAAATAAAGCATAAATGGACAAAATCGAAGCCCCCAAACCGAGATTGGGACGATGCAAGAAATTAAAGCCCAAGGCATATTTAATTTTATTGGGCCGAGTCAGCCCATTATCATTTGAAGTATATAAACCTAAGCCTTTTATTAATCCTAAAGTCCAAACCCTTTATCTATTAATCCTGGCCCAAGAATAAACCAAGTCAAAGCCTAAGTCCACCAAACACCCGGGTCAAAGGTCAAAGTATAAACACCCAGGTCAAATATACTATTCACCTTCTCCCTCTTTCCCCCTATTTTTACATACCATCGTTTACACAGGGTAAATTCTCTCTACTCTCACACGCTCAAAGTGCTTCTAGAAGACCATTTCTGACACCTTTGACACTACCCCAAGCCACATTGGCAATCCCTCAATCTCCTATTGGTTTGTTTGATTGCGTGGCTATAATGATCAGGGCTCAGATTGAGATTGGTATGAATACTAAGGCTTAGAGTGAAGGATTGAGATGCCCTAGAGGTTTTGATCCTTTTCCCCTTCCTCACTACGAAATAGAGGAGAAAGCTCACATAAGAAATCATCTAGCTTAGTATAGTTTTAGTAGCTTATTAGTAGTTTATTGTAATTTTAAGCTTATTGTCATTTTAATTATGTAATTTCTGCTTCAAAAAGTTGTAATCTCTTTGAATACTAATAAAATTTAGTTTTAGTTAATTGTGCTTCTTAAATTCTATTTTTACTATGATGCAAATATGGTTAAAAATGTTTAAAAGATTAAGCTAATAAGCTCAAAATAAGCTCATTACTATTTAAGCTATCACTTATTAAGTTAAGCTTGTTTTAAGCTTAACAGAATAAGCTTTTCACTCAAACAGTCATAAAAGGGTATAATAAGCTTTTGGATGATAAGCCATATTTTGAAGGGCTTATTGGACTTTACCAGCTTGTTTTTAACAAGCTGGAGCTTGTAGATCTAAGCTTGTAAAAGCTATTTAGATCCCTGTTTAGTTGGGATCAAGGTACATGTTCTCTTTTATTCATTTTAGCTTATTTTCTATTACAGCTTATTAAACTGCTTATTTGTGCTTAATCTATGCTTAATGGTGCTTATTCTATCTAATGATTGCTTAATGTGTTAAGTTTATAGTTTAGATTAGCTAAAGTTGAGTTTAAATAAAATCTGCTAGGTTTTAGTCTTAATAGCCTTTTTAGTTTAGCTTATGGATAAGTGCTTATTTCCCTTAGGTTATTGCTTATTTGTTATTAATTAGCTTGGTTCTTAATCTGTTTTAGCAAATCAAGGCTTATCATAATCTGTTTTTGGCTTTTAATTAGTTTTTGAGTTTTAAAGGAGTGTTTGGGTTAAGTTTCTTAAATGGGTCAAATAAGGTATAATCTGTTTTTGGTTTCAAAAATCAGTTTTCCTTAGCTTTTATTGAGTCTTAATAATAGTTTTATAAGTTTAAATTCAATTTTGTTAAAGTTTTAAGGTTTGTTAATCAAATACTTAAGTTTGCTAGATTGAATTTTCCTAAAACTGCTTATTTGGTGAAGCTTCTTTAAATTCAACTTTAAATGATGAATTTGTACTTAAATTAGGATTCAAACGCATCTTTTAAATCTGTTTTGAGTATAGGATTTGTCATTTAAATGTCTTGGTTAAAAACAGCCAAGTATGGTAAAGGGCTTAATGTGCAGATCTTTAGAGATCATATCATAGTCTAAATAAAGTTAACTTTTCTTGTATTGAGCTTATTGAGTTATAAGCTCAAGTTGTTTTAAGTTTTTAAGTTTGGTAAAGTAGATTTTGAGTCTTATTTTAAGCTTAAGAAGTATCATTTTCTTTCAAAAAGCCAAAAATAAAGTAGTGGTCTGCCATCTTTCAAGTTACTTTTCTAGCTTATTTCTGCATTTATTTTACTCATTTTTAGCTTTATTGAGTTAATTAAGTCAAGTCCTAATTCTGTTTTCAACTTTGTAGCTTATTTCTTTGGCTTATTAGTTCTTAGGATAGCTTAAAAAGTAGTGATTAGCATTTAGGTCTGTATGGAGTCCCAATTGTCTAAAAGTTTTGGGTGCTATATAGCTATCTCATTTGCTTATTTTTAGTTCTAAGTTCTTATTGAGTCTAGGTCTAAACCTGTTTTCATGTTTTAGCTTTTTTTAATTACTTATTAGTCTTATATGTTAGCTTAAAAAATGGTCAAAATCCTTTTTAGTTAGTTTTAGAGTAAACTGTCTAATTGGTTTTAGTTGCTTCTTAGCTTATTTTGTTCGCTTATTTTTAGTCCTTATTGCTTATTAGGTTTAGCTATAAGTGTGTTTTAGCTTATTTGCTTTTTCTTTTAGCTTATTGAATCCAAAAAGCCCTATCAGTTTAGCTTATTTTCTAAGAGTTGAGAAAACCAAAAGGTTGCCTTTTTGTTGCTTTTTCTTAGCTTATTATTAAGTTTTAGTATTAAGGTCCTATTTATTAAAGTTACTAGTAAGCTGGTTCTTTTTGCTTTTCAAAAGAAAATTAAAAAAAATTAAAAGGAAGCCATAGGACTCGAACCTGTGACCATCCCTCACACAACGCCAAGCTTTAACCATTTGCGCCATTGGGACTTTTCTGTTCTCGAGAACACCTACAACATTTAATTAATATACACAGATTGGTTTTTTGCTTATTCAGCTTATTTGATTTTTAGCAGCTTATAGGTTTAGCTTTTAGGAGTTATTTTTCTTTATAAATCTTAGGAATAGTATCTAGTAATTTTAAAGGAATTTTCACAAAAATTTAAGATTAAGTTTAGTATTTTTAATTTCATTTTTAGTATTATTTAGTTTAAAAAATAGTTTTAATTAGATTAAAAAACCAAAAAAAAATTCTGTCTTTTAAAAATTATTTTAAGTCATCTAGTCTAAGAAATTTGCATTTTGAGTTTTTAGAATTTTAATTTGTCATTTTTAGTTAATTAAGTTAGTTTATTTAGTTTTAATTAGTTTTTAATTATTTTTAAATGTCGTTAGGTTTTTAAATTCTAGTTAAGCGTGCCTTTATTTGCTTTCTCCTTTGCGTTATTAGATTTAGAAACCAAATCCAAAATATTGATTATTTAAGCACACGATCACGAACCAAAACAAGATTTTCAAATTCGCACTTCGTCGGGATACGACATCCGGGAGATAAAATATTGTTTGTTCTCAAGCAATTTTTATATCGAACAGGGATAACTCTCTAATACATTAACCAATTTGAGATATTTATAATAATATAATATATTTATATGACTATTTTGATCGAAACCAATATTTGGCCCAGCTCGGCCCCGGAAAAGTTATGAGACGAATTTCGAGTTGAAGTTTGAAGATTAGTGCATTGAAGATCCTTCCCCGTGAAGTTATTGTTTATTATTTTCTATTTTCTTTTATAAAACCATAAAAATATAAAAATATTTTGTTTTCAATTTATTTTATTATTAAAAGTATAAAATACCAAAAAAAACTGAAAAACTACAAAAATAACCGTTGTGTCACTCGTGAAAACGGCTCACCTTTAGTTTAAACAAACTATAAGAGAGGTTTAAGGAGGGTTGATCCTACGAACTTCGACCCGAAAGGAGAAGGTTTTTAAAACGCTTCGCGCTTACCCGCTCCACCGCTTCTTTGTGCGTTTTATCTAAGAGCTACCGTAACAATTATTCGATTATCGGTTACAAAAATATTTTTTTTTTATCTTATTTTTCTTATTTTGTTTTTAGTGCATGAGCACTCGCTCTACTTCTTCTAATCTATTTTCTCCGCTTAGAGACCCCGAGAGTCTTATTCGACGAAGGAATTTAGGTGAACCGTCATCTCTTTTCGACTTCGAAGAAGTTATGAGCATTCCTCATAATAATCAGGGACCGCCTACGGCGGGACTCTAATACCAGGGCCATCCTTCCTAATAATAAACGTCTGCACCTGTGGTGAGACCTAATGGGCCAGCTCCCCGATCGATGGAGGAGTTGTGCCAACCGTCTATAAATGGACAGGGCGGACCAATTGCCCCGATTCCAATCCAAGCTAACGGATTTTAGACTTCGTCATCACATGATTCAACAAGTTCAAAATACTTGCCAATTTCACAGATTACCGGGCGACGATGCCAATAGACATATTGACAAATTTTTGGAAGTTACTCAACATATAAAGCAAAATGGGGTCTTCGATGACGCCCTACGTTTATCTCTTTTCCCATATTCCTTGACGCATCATGCTACCGCATGGTATGATCGCCTTCCAAGAAATTCCATCCACTCTTTCAACGAATGGAAAAAAAAATAATGAGGAAATTTCTCTCGAAATATTTTCCTCCTTCGATGGTGACTAAATTAAGGAATGAGATCACAAAATTTCGACAAGAACCGCACGAATCATTATTCGAGGCATGGGAGCGTTACAAATTGTACATTGATCGGTGTCCTAACCATAATATGCTTTTAGTTACACAAATTGATACGTTCTATAATGGTTTGACATTAAGGCATCGGGACACCATCAATGCTGCAGCGGGAGGAACTTTTATGCAAAAGACACCGGAAGAATGTTACGAATTGATCGAGAACATGACTGCTCACCACAACCATTGGGACACTTCAACAACTCAAGATGAGACATCTAGAACTATCTCTTCTACTACTACTACCGAGAGTCCAGAAGTTGTTCGACAATTAGAAATGATGAATAAGAATTTTCTAGATATGATGAGACAAATACAATCGGTCAAATCTGTGAGTCCGAAGTGCGAGACTTGTGGTGGTCCCCATTCTTTTACCGAGTGTCCAGTCGTCGATGGCTACACTCAAGAGGCCGCTTATGCTACTACGGGTAACCATAATTCGGGGGGTAATTCCTACCAACCACAAGGTGACTGTAATAGCTTATTAGCTATCGCTCGAATAATTACCTCGGACCACCCGGTTTCAATCAACCGAATGTGCAAAATAATCAAAACCAATACAATCAAAATCAAGGAAATTATCAAGCTCCGAACAATCAAGGAAGAGGGAAAAACTTTAATCAAGGAAACAACAATTATCAAGCTTCGAATTTTCAAGCTCCAAATTATCAAGCTCAAGTTGGACCTTCGAATGATTTATCGAATTACATGAAGACTAATGATGTTAATATGAGAGTTATGCAAAATCAAATTAACAATATGAAAACAGAATTGAAAAATGAATTTCAGACTTCAATGAAGAATCAAAACAATGAGTTAAGAAACATAATGAGCAATGAGCTAAAGAACGTGATGACCAATTCTACAAATGCTCAAAAATCCCTCGTGAGTTTCGGGATCACTTTTCCTAGTATTAAACATTGCTAATCCGAGGAGGTACAGAAAGTTATCCACCACCCGAAGTGGTGCTGCTTATGAATGGACTTAACGATTCCACCCTACTCCTTCTCCCTCCCCTTCCCCCCCGGAAAAAAAAAAAAAGGAAAAGGTGGGGAACTGAAACCAAGGCGACAAAGGACAAGGTGCAAACTACAAGTTTACAAAGTACCGCACACGTCCAACCTACGGTTGTCCAAATTCCTATTCCGGAGCCCGAAGTTGCTCCGAAGCCTAATCCTAAACCGTCAATACCTTATCCTTCGAGGCTTAACGACCAAAAGCTCCGTGAAAAAGCTAATAATCAAATGTTGAAGTTTCTTCAAATCTTTCAAAGATTACACTTCGATATTAGCTTCGCGGATGCTCTTCTTCATATGCCGAAGTTTGCTTCTATGTTTAAGAGTTTACTTAGTAATAAGGAAAAGTTGTTCGAATTAGCAAATACTCCGTTAAATGAAAATTGTTCGGCGGTGCTCCTAAAAAAGTTGCCCGAAAAACTTGGAGACCCCGGCAAATTTCTCATCCCGTGTGATTTTCCGGAGCTAGATGAGTGCTTAGCCTTGGCCGATCTTGGCGCTAGCATTAATCTAATGCCTCTTTCCGTATGGAAGAAGCTTTCGCTCCCGGAACTTACTCCGACTCGCATGACACTCAAACTCGCAGACCGATCGGTCACTCATCCGAAAGGTGTTGCCGAAGATGTCTTTGTGAAAGTAGGAAAGTTTTATTTTCTGGCCGACTTTGTTGTAGTAGATTACGATGTCGATCCTCGGGTTCCCCTCATTCTCGGGAGGCCTTTCTTGAGGACGACACGAGCTTTAATCGATGTACATGGTGAAGAATTAACTCTTCGAGTCAATGATGAGGCCATTACGTTTAAAGTCGGACACACTTCGAGATACTCCCGTAATTATTATGATGAAATGGTTCATCAAGTCAATGTCATAAGACTGCTTGTAGGAGTATAACTCAAGAAGTGTCACGGAATTTCGGAGTAGTTCAACAAGTGCTAATCCCACTCTTTTTTCGATCCTATCATTGCTATCTTCTTCCCCCCTCGTTCACTACTCCTTTTAAAGGAGAGATTGTCTTTTGGAGAGAATTCAAGTCTTGTCTTTCAAGTGATTCAATTCCATCGGGAATTGATGATGCCGACTTTGATCCGGAGGGAGACATTCGTCTACTTGAGAAGTTATTAAACGATGATATATCATCTCCTCTCCCTCCGAAAGAACTTAATTTTGAGGAACTTAAAACGATAAAATCTTCTATTGATGATCCACCGGAGCTTGAGCTCAAGGATTTATAGTCTCATCTTAAATACGCGTTTTTAGAAGGAACCGATAAATTACCCGTCATAATTTCTAAAGAATTAAAAGATGAAGAAAAAGGCGCCCTTTTAAAGGTTCTTAAGTCACACAAAAACGTGCCATCGAATGGAAAATTTTCCGACATTTAAGGCAATCGACCCTCGTTTTTTTGTACCTCACAAAAATTAATGCAAGATAATTTCAAACCCGGCGGTTTTTCAACATCCAAAAAGGTTTGAAATCCGAAAATTCATGAGGTTATCAAAAAGGAAGTTATCAAACTCCTTGATGCCGGATTGATTTACCCTATCTCCGATAGTCCGTGGGTGAGCCCCGTTCATTGTGTCTTAAGAAGGGGGGGTGGGAAGGGTGGAAATGATCCGTAGTTGAAAATGATAGATAACAATTGATTCCTCTACAAGGCTAGTCACCAGATGACCGTGTTTGTATTGATTAACGCGTAAGGCTTAGATGCTAGCCACTCCGTAAAGAATCATTTCCACGTTGCTTTATGACCAAATTCTGAATGTTTAGCAGGGAACGAATACTATTGCTTTTTAGATAGATTTTTTGGATATTTTCAAATTCCTATTGACTCGCAAGACCAAGAGAAGACCACCTTCACTTGACCTTATGGGACGTTTGCCTACTGATGTATGCCTTTTGGTTTATGTAACGCTCCGGGCACGTTCTAAGGGTGCATGATGGCCATTTTCCACGATATGATCGAGGAAACAATGGAGGTCTTCATGGACGATTTCTCAGTCTTCGAGGATTCTTTCTCTTCATGCCTCTCCCATTTAGACAAAATGCTAAAACGGTGCGAAGACACCAACTTAGTTCTAAATTAGGAGAAGTGCCATTTCATGTTTAAAGAGGGCATTGTCCTCGGCCATAAGATTTCAAAGTCCGGGATTGAGGTCGACAGAGCTAAAGTTGATGTTATAGCTAAACTCCCTCATCCGACTTCCGTCAAAGGTGTTCGAAGTTTTTTAGGTCACGCCGGGTTCTATCGTCGATTTATCTAAGATTTTTCTAAAATCGCCCGGCCGATGACCCATCTTCTTGAAAAAGAAACCCCGTTTATTTTCTCGAAAGAATGTATTGAAGCGTTTAATATACTTAAGAAAAAGTTAACCAAAGCCCTGATTTTAGTTGCTCCCGATTGGGACCTACCATTTGAAATAATGTGCGACGCTAGTGATTATGCGGTAGGTGCAGTCTTGGGGCAACGAAAGACCAAACATTTTCAGCCTATACACTAACAATAAACATGACAGATGCTCAAGCACATTACAATACTACAGAAAAAGAGTTATTAGCCGTGGTGTATGCTTTCGAGAAATTCTGGCCTTACTTAGTCTTATCAAAGACCATAGTGTATACAGACCACTTGGATCTTAAGTATCTTCTTGCTAAGCAAGATGCTAAACCGAGATTGCTCTGGTGGATTCTCCTACTTCAAGAATTTGATGTCATTATTCGTGATAAAAAAGGAGTGGAGAATCTCGTGGCCGACCATTTATCAAGATTAGAAAATCCTCATCAAGGTAATCTCAAGAGAAAGGAAATTACCAAAACATTTCCTCTTGAGACCCTCGGAATGATATCTTTTCATGGTGATTCTAGTACCCCATGGTTTGCCGACATTGCAAATTACCATGCGGGGAATTTTATAGTAAAAGGGATGTCGTCCCAACAAAAGAATTTTCTTTAAGGATGTAAAGCATTATTTTTGGGACGACCCCTACTTGTTTAAGATTTGTGCGGATCAAGTGATTAGACGATGTGTTCACGGCCAAGAAGCCGTTGATATCCTCACGGCTTGCCATAATGGACCCACCGGGGGACATCATGGTGCGAACTACACCGCTAAAAAAGTTTTTGATTCCGGTTTCTATTGGCCGACGATTTATCGCGATGCCCATGACATGGTGAAATCATGTAACTCATATCAACGTCAAGGCAAAATCTCGCAAAAAGATGAAATGCCTCAAAATGCAATTCAAGTTTGCGAGATCTTTGACGTGTGGGGCATCGACTTTATGGGACCGTTCCCGTCTTCTCGAGGGAACAAGTACATTCTCGTGGCCGTCGATTACTTGTCTAAATGGGTTGAAGCAAAAGCGCTCCCCACTAATGATGCCCGAGTCGTTGTTAAATTCTTGAAATCTCTTTTTGCCCGATTTGGAACTCCTCGTGCTATAATTAGTGATCACACGTACCCATTTTTTGGCAATGAACCAAATCACCAAAGAGTCAGTGCTAAGTATGGAGTTACTCACCGTCTTTCTACCGCGTATCATCCACAAACTAGTGGAAAAGTGAAGGTTTCAAATCGTGGTTTGAAACATATTTTAGAAAGGACCGTAGGCGAAAATCGAGCTTCATGGTCCGATAAGTTAGATGATGGCATTATAGGCCTTTCGTACCACATTCAAGACACCTATCGGGTGCACTCCTTATAAGCTCATGTACGAAAGGCTTTTCATCCTCCTATCGAACTTGAACAAGAAGGCCTTAATTGGGCCGTAAAGCATTGTAATTTTGACCTTAAGACCGCAGGTGATCACCAAAAGTTCAAATGAATGAATTAAATGAACTCCGGGTCAAGCTTACGAGAAATTCTTTAATCTACCAAGAAAAAGAAAGCGAAGAAATTCATGATTACAAGATTAAAACCGCGGTCTTCAACGTGGTTATCGAGTTCTTTCTCTCAATTCTCGATTAAATTTTTTCCTCGGAAGCTCAAAAACCCGTTTAACTCTTTCTTGATTCCTTTTAGCAGCTAGTTGTTTGGCAGTCTTAGGAGCAAGAGGAGCAGATGTTTCTCCAGTTGGTGCAAACTCTTCTTCTTAATGATAGGGATTTTCATTATTGTGACAGATATATTATCGCATTCTCATGCTCCAAATATCTTATTCTCCCTTCTTAATGATAGGGATTTTCATTGCTGTGATAGTTGGTGGAGGAGTGTCAACCTTGCTCTGATACCACTTGTTGATCCCGTTTATAATAGATTGTTTGTTAGCTTGTTGAAGCTTTTAGTCACCTTAGATAAATCCAAGACAACTAAGGTTGAAACCTTGATGATTATGTATATATATATATACTATGCGGAATCTAGTATATATACTCAAGAAGAACAATAAGATTAACATAGAAGATTCTCTCAACTTTAATATATTGCACTAATAACAAAACAACTATATGTTTTGTATACACTAATGTACTATGTGTTGTGTTCAATTGTATATCTTTCTAACTATGTCGTAGGGTTCCTTTTATACACTAAGGAAAACCCTAATAGGCTTACACAACGCGTTAAAAGATAATGCATATCTATTCCTAATATATCTCATGCATATCTCATAAGCACTACTAATACAATACACTAGCAGTACTAATACTAACTAACAGTACTAACTATTACTGGCAGTACTAACATTGTACTGGCAGTACTAACTATAAAGCTAGCAGTACTAAAGACTTAGACTTATTTCTTCAATTTTCATTAACAGCATTAAGTCTTTACTAGCAATATTAATCTTGAGCCAGCAGTATTAACTTGTAGAAGCTTTAGAATACCAACAGTTTGCAAGTTTCCATAATAGACTTTAAATATGCAAAGCTTCGTTTTATTAGACTAAGCATTCGCGGATCTTTTTAGTAAAGATTTTAAATTTGCAAAGAATGAGAAATGATAGAGTTAAGTATAAGTTAGATGCTAGACGTGGAGTAGTTGGATCTCTTTAGAGCTCATAGAGGTTAATTGTGGCTTTTTGCTCCCATCAGCTTAATAAACGTTATATAATTGTTAATAGATAAAGTTTCTTTTGTTTTTTTGATTCTTAGTTTAGATCCCTTCGTAGAGATTCTTTCTGGTGAAAGTAAGGTACACATCGAGGTTTTGTCAGTGTTGTGGGGAAATAGGCTACCGATTCTTGACTGCTCGCTACCGTTGTTTAGGTAGTTAAAAGACCATAGGACTTGAAATTTGGCTAATAATAATAATAATAATAATATAATAAACCGAAGCCGAAATAAGACTTCTGGATCATGGTTGGCTCGCATACCGATGTGACAGTCGTTTAAAGGGTGGAGGTAATAATAATAATAATAATAACTGTGGGCTGATAAAATTTACTGTCTCTTGCCGGCTCACAACCGATGTAAAGAAAGCCTATAGTAATAATAATAATCTGAGACTGAAAAAAGTTTGTTGCATCTGGTCGGTTCGTTGCCGATGTTACAACCTTCAAAAAGGTCGAGGAAATCACCGAGGTCGAAATATAGACTACTGGCTCTTGTCGGTTAGGAAGCCCGATGTGTCAGTTGTTTAAAGGACCGAGGTTTAATAATGTTGCAATAATAATAATAATAAAGCCAAATTTCGACTCCGGGGTTATCTAAATAAAGCCTCCATCTCTAGACTCATAGTTGAGTTGTTTCGGATGAAATAAAAAGGATAACCCCTAAATCATGCGAATTTAAAACCTTAATGTGGACCTTATTCTTACCATATCGTCTCTTTAGGAAAGGATTCAAACTAATTATGGTCTAAACCGGGTTTACTTTATATGAATAAAGTCTTAATTTATTTGTCATCAATAATAATAAAATCTTTAGAGGATTTAGGAATAAGGGAGCGAAAAGTAGCTATGCGTACACAATTAGCATTATGAGTAGTG
>BQNB010078469.1:10172-20172 GCA_026074375.1 Tanacetum coccineum
GGGCGTGTTTGATTTATAAAAATCAACTAACAAAAATATGTCAAGATTTCATATATATTAAAACCGGATCCAATGGTGGTATTGGTTAAATAAATGTGTTATTCAATATTTTTGTTTTTATGTTTTAAAGCCTTTAAGGTGCGTTTGGAACTGCGATTTACAGCAGTAGGGGTGTTTGGATTTGCGTTAATAGCTTTAGGGACTCTTTGGTTTGGCAGTAAACACAAACAGGGATGTTTGGTTTGCTGGATAACACCCAAGGGGTGTGTTTGGTTTGGCAGTAAACACAAACAGGGGTGTTTGGTTTGTTGGATAACACCAAACAGGGGTGTTTGGTACTGGGTTTAACAACAAACAGGGGTGTTTAGTACTGGGTTTAACAGCAACTAGGGTGTGTTTGGTTTTACTTGTTTGTTATTTGTTCGGTTCTGTTGAGATATATATTGAAACACGAGGGTATTTGCAACACGACGCCGTCACAAATATAACGCGACGCCGTCACCACGAAGATCAAGACGGTGTCACCATATCTCAAGACGGCGTTACAGTACCACGACCCAGCCCAATATCTAGAATATTCTATTCATGACGGCATCACGATTAAAACGCGACGCCGTCACAACGTTTTTCCTATATATACAAACTCGAATTTAGGGTTTTGAGTGTGTAACTTTAGAATAAAAAGAGGGTACGAACCCTAGTTCGTTTAGCAGTTGTAGGAGACGATTTTAGGGTCTAAAAACCTTATTGTACTTCTTCCAATTCATGTTTTAATCAAGTAAGGTTTACTTAATCATTCAATATGTCTATGTGTTGTTTGATTTATTGTTCTTGCTTTATCTTTAACATGCTTGGCTAAACCTCTTATTGTGTTTATTTATGATTGTATGAAACCTATAATGTAGTTCTTAGTGGTGTTGCTTCTTGTGATGGATGTGCATGTTAGGTCTTAGAAAACCAGCTTTTGTCTGCATCACTGTTGATATGTCTAGGGAAGCGTGATTGTGTAGAAAAGATACCATCGGTAACAGTCTTCATACTACCTTGCCCCCTAATATGGTTGATCCACTCTTAATATATTTCACATGCACTTAGTGTACTCCTAGGGGCCGTGTAATAGTCTTCATACTACCTTGCATGTGCGTTGCTCTAGCGGCATACTAAGTAGACGGCGGGTTCGTGTAATTCGTTCATGCTTTAGGAAATAGTTACACAGATCATCACAAGTGTGACAAGGCAACAACACTAGGAGAAGCAATCTAGGGAGTAATACATGATTAAATAAACACAATCTTTTATCTTATTGTTATCACCATTAGTTTAGATTGTTATTTAGTTTAATAGCTAAAACCAAACCAACCTCTCCAATATATGATTTACTTGCTTTCTATAAAACATAAAAAATACAAAAATAATCTTCTCTCAACCCTTAGAATTCTGTTAGACCGTGATCAAGCCTTCCCAAACCTATCCATGAGTGAACAATAAAAAAACCCGATTCTGCCTATACTACATACAACGATTGGGGAACTACCTTGGGAGTTGTAAAACTTCTCGTGTAGAAGTCCTATGACGACCGCACATCAAGTTTTTTGCACCGCCGCCTGGAGAATAGTTAGGTATTGATCATAGTTTAGCTTAGTTCTACTTGCTTGAATCCTTTCAAGTAAGATTTAATTCTCACATATTAGCTTTCTTGTAGTCTATCTTTTCTTCGTGTATCTGTTTCGTAACCCATTCTCGTCAACCACCATGGGAGACGAGAATCCTATCCGTACTCTAGGAGATTTCTCCAAACCAAGCCACGAGGGCTACAGGACTACCATTGATCTCCTTGTAGGGAACAACATGGTACCTTTTCTATCCGACACCATCCGGTTGGTGCAAAACGGATGCTCGTTCCAGGGAATTTGGTCTGAGGATCCAAACCAACACTTCAAGGATTTCCTTAAACTTGTGGGCTCACTTGACCTTGACAGTGAAAATAGGGAAAGAACGCACCTACGTTTATTTCAATTTTCCCTACACGATCAAGCTAGCAATTGGCTTGAACGCCTTCCAACAGGATTCCTTGCTCAATTCTTTCCACCGGGAAGGACCGCAAAACTCTGCAATGATATCCTAATATTCCAAAAACATCATGGAGATTCTTTTTCCAAAGCATGGACTCATTTCAAGGACTTACTCCAAAAAGTCCCTCATCATGGCATAGACCTTTGGCTCCAAGTCCAAATTTTTTATGACCATGTCAATCCCATTCATGAGACACCATTAACGAATCGGCCCGGTGGGGTAAGCTTCGTGACCTCAACCCTAAAGAATCCTAGAAAATATTAGAGGACCTCGCCCTCTATGACAATGAAAGCTGGAACGACCCAATGGATTTCGCTAAGTCAGTCAAGGCAATCACTTTGCCTCAAAATGTCGCGAGTACATCTGACTGCCGTCTAATCGAGCTCGAAAATCAAGTCCAACGCTTGATGGAAGCTTATCTTGCTCCGACACAACCTACCCAAGTAAACAAAATCACTACCCCATGTGAAATATGCAGTGGTCCTCACGACACTCAGAATTGCATGGAAAACCCTGAACAAGCCTTTGTTGAGTACGCATCCTCTCATACCAATAAAGCAGGGGGAAAGTGGTTTACCTTTAAGCCCGAGCAAAACAATCTGTCATGGAAAATTAACCCGAACCTTAGGTTGAAACTACCTCAAAATTCTCAAAATAATTTTTCAAACCCACCTAACCGGTTCCAACCTAACAGTTCGATCCCGAATCGTTCCTTCAACAACCGTCCTCAAAATTTTAACAATCAATCAAATATAGAAGGACTGGTTTCTGAGTTTATGGAGTCTCAAGATGCTAGACTGTCAAAGTTTGAAGCCGATTTCAAATGACAACAAGGTGAGATGACCAACAAAATAGATATTATGTTGAAAGCCATCACCGATCAAATAGCAGGCACATTACCTAGTGATATGGTTAATAACCCAAAACTGGGGACCTATCCAGTTTCGAACCTATCTACGATGTGTGGACTCGTTTCAAAAACTTAATCAAAAGAGTCCCTCATCATGGCCTCGATTCATGGTCCCTTACTCAATTCTTTTATGATCATGTCGAAGACTATACCCGAATGGACCTTGACTTTACAACAGACGGGAACCTTAGGGAATTAAGTGGTGAAGAAGCATGGGAAGCCATAGAAAATTTCGCCCAAGGCCAAAAAGAAAAGGACAACCCACCAAACATTATTTCTGAACAAGAAGTAGCAAATTTGAAAGCTTATGCAAAAAGATTGTTTGGAAATGAGAATGTTTGGGTTCAGATGCATAGAGTTATAACATGGGATAAGGTGGAAAATCCAGACCCACAAAGTACCCCGCAAGTCCTCCCGTTATTTGAGGAATACACACCGCTTGCGACTTACCCGAAAGACGTAGAAGAGACTTTAGGAATCCCGATTGAGGTAGAACCTTTAGATGAAACACCACTAGAGGATTTAGGCTTGAATACTGTAATCATGACATTCCTCTTAGCTCTAGTTAAATTCCTAGTATTGATGAACCGGAGCCTCAACCACAACCCTTAACCAATTGTCCATCCTTAGATATAAGTCTAGGAGAAGAAAAAGGCCCCGAACCACCCATCAAACCACATAATTCGAATAGTTTTAGGACGAAGGTAGTAGATAATTTAACCATTCATACACCGCCCTCACCTCACATGGCATCTTCCCATCCTAAGGATACGTATTGCTATTGTCGCCCATGCATTGATGATCTTAAGAAACATTATGGATTTAAACCAGGTTTATTAAGACATAGTAGATCCCTAGGTGTTGATTTTTTAAACATGGAGACGATAGAAGATGATTGGGGATTAGAATCTAAGGAAGTTTCTTTTCTAGAAAAAGGACTTAATTCACCCGTTAGGCCAAAAGAAGTAGAGAAGGTTAGGACTAAAGAAACACACCATTTAGAGCATATTATTCAACAACCAATTTTTTAGCATATGACCTTTTCTCACAACAATGGTGTGTACCGTTACTATTACCCGCACTTGAACTCAAGTGTAGGGGGACCCCCCCTTTATCTATTAAATAAGGGTAGAGTCAGACTCGTGACTCGAACAAAAATAAGCGCTTTTTGGGAGGCAACCCAATATTTACTTTTCCCGCAATTAGGAGTGTCATGTGTGTTTTAATTCTTCATAGTTTATTTTATTATGTTTGAACTATCTTGTAATCATGTTTTGTATTGTCTTTAACTTCATCTTAATTTCAATCAAAGGTATTTTACAAACAATAAGTGTAGGGGAATTTATCCGGCTTTTGAGCCAAATTCAAACATGATAAATGAATTGTTTAGATTAATTCGCGTCAGTTTCGCGTCATATGATTGAATTGTTAAATCTCGGGTTTTGTACAACCATTTATACAGGAATTAACTTATGGAATCAAGTGCAGGAAATTTTTTATCAAGAACAAAAATTTCGTTTTCACAGACTGTGGAGACGGCATCACGATTAACACGCGACACCGTCACCACGACACCTGTGACGGGGTCACCACAACCCTGACGACGTCAAACGCCCAGGTTCTGAAAACTTAAAGTTTTTAATTATTATTGAAAATAAAACTTGCACGACATTTAATATATTTATTCTTCCGTTATAAACCTGCAAAACCTAATGAGTTTAACAATTCTTTCATCCTATCTATCGAGTCGAACCCTAAATTCATATTGTATATTGGTAAATCGCACATTTTATGCTTGGTATAGTTGTCTTTGTCATTGATTACAGGTTATATTTGATGAGAAGATGCTTGGAAGTTCTTAGGAAGTTTCATTTGATGATTTTCGGAGGACGATTTAACTAGTTATCGCATGTTTCTTCTCCATTATTGAGTAAACCAGGGGAGTACTAGTTTCTTTTCCTTGTTTTCTTTTCCCTTTATCTGTTTTAACGGGTACTTCTAGAGAACATTAAGGACAATGTTCAACTTAAGTGTAGGGGGAAAATAAGCCTTAGTAACTATTCTTTCATTTGCCATTTACTTTGTCCTTAAAAATATGGGTAATATATCGAAACATAGCATAAAAGGGTGATTTTTACCAATTTTTTTTTTTTTACGACACACACCAACGAAAACCGAGTATTACTAGCGTCCAATGGATAGGAATTTATATGACTAGCACAAAATCTCTTAAAATTTCACCCCCACAATGTGAGGTTCGCCCTTAGATATTATACCTTTAGCTTGTTCGAGTTAAGGAGTGAGCAATCATGTGTGTCTATTCCGTCGTTACGGATGTGTATGCATGGTTTCGCCGCTTTTTCTGGAACACTGGTATCGGTTATTTTAGGATTATGAGAGTATACCGGTAGCATAATAAATTCTAGAACTTATTTTTATGATGCATCCTGAGACCGCATAGTAAGTATTAGGATTTTCTAGATAAGAGGCATTAGGATTAACCCATGTTTTAAACCTGTAATTGTTATGATGGTCTAGAAAAGTCAAACCTCAATCAAATCATGGTCAACAAAAGTCAAAAAGGCCCAAAATATTCCACTTAAGCCCCTCAAGTTTCAGAAAAGTGCAGAAATGGTCCCTAAACCCAAATGGGCCTCACCCGGATTCATAAGCGCAATACATTAGCCCACTTTCCCTTTATGAAACCTCAAGGGCCTAATTTTCTATTTTCGAAAGACAATTATAACTCAAAAAGAGGAGAAAGAACACAAGGACCGTTTGTGCAATTATTCCAAAATTTAAACGATTTTAACTGTCAAAAGAAAAAAAAGCGCGAAGAAATAATTACTATTCATCGTCCCTTTCCCGTTTCACTACGCTGTCAAAACATAGGGCTTTTCTAAATTGAAGGGTCAATTAGGCAATCCAAGTGGTCTACATCATAAAAGCAGGGTCAAAACAGTCTAATCAAGCATCCTAAGTAGCTCACTTAAGCATCAAAGCCACTGGTATGTGCTTAATTACACATACCTTTTACCTTTAAAAACAAGCTAAAATAACCAAAAACGGACTTAAAATGCCAAATATATGCTTGTTTTGCTAATTGTGTTGTGCAGGAACGGATATCTAAGAAAAAGACGAAAAACAAAGCCAAAACCGAACAAAAAACCATGACTCGGAAAAAAAAATGGTAAAAGCAAGGAAAAGACAAAGTCAAAGTCCAAGCCCAAGCCTGAAAAAAGTCAACAGAAAGTCAACCCAAGTCAACCCCGAAGCCAAAAGTCAAGAAATATAAGCTTAGGGACTAAAATTGTAAATCCCTAAACTTATATTTGTAAAAGAAATCAAGAAAAAGGAAGAAAAGGGTGGAAACTGCCAATATGCCAAAGTTGTACTACAAGGGGCATTACTGCCAACTCTCCTAACTTACACACCATAAGGACGAATGATGAAATGGGTATTATAACCCTTGGGGACTTGTTTTGCCAAGTCCCCAAAACTCTTATAACCACAAGGACCATGGCTGAAAACACCACATACATAATGGAGGACCATAGTTGCCAATTGCCCAAACCTTCATCCCTGCTTATCCCCAACCTTTTTATAACTCCCCTTTCTCGCCATTTTCACTCTACACGTTTTTTCCTGCAACTCGAAAAAACACCATGGATAATCCCTCTCCTCCTCCTCCACTAAGCTTTCCCCACTCCCTAGAACCCTCAGCCATGTTGGCAATCCATACCTACGACTCGGGCTCCAAGGCAAGATTAAGGGTCAAGATTTGTTTTTGGTTTGCTCTCACCAAACTAACACAACAAACACACAACAAAGAAGCTTGGCAGCTTATAAAAGGGGAAGAAAGATGAAGAGTTAGTTAGTTAATTTTTCTTCAGTTTACTTTGTAATTTTTCTTTTTAAGCTTTCGTGTAATGTTCATTGATTTCAATTAAGCTTTTAAACTTTAAATTCAGTTGTACTACCTGTTTTTAATCTTGTACTTCTCTTTTAAAAGTAATCAAGTAAGTTGAGTTGAGTTTGTGTTCAAACTTTCATGTAATAAGCTGAATTTGGTCAATAAGCTTGTATAACTCCTTTGTAGCTATTCTGCTTTTCTTAAGCCACCAAGTTACCAAATGATAATAAAAATCTTTTAAATAATGTTTTAGTCTATTAAGAGTTAATGTGTTCATATTAAATCCAAGTTTGGAATGCTTATGGATAATAAAGCTAAAATCAGCTATTGAGCTTAAAGTCGTGGTTTTGAGGCTTGGAAGCATTAGGGAACATTTTAAGCCTCAACTCTTGGATAGCTTAAATGTGAAGATTCTTGAATTCCAGGTTTTATCTAGTATATTTCATTTTAGCATAAAGTTAGCTTACTCAATGAGCTTATTTCTTTGCTCTTATTTGTGCTTAATTGTTTTTAGAATTGTTTAGTTAGATTTGTAATGCAAATGTATTGATTAGTCTGAGTTTAGTTCATAGAAATCTTAAGTAGTAAATTCTGTCATAATATTGAGTAGTATGAGCTAGGAGAGAAAGTAGCTTAATCCTATTAATAAGCTAGGATTTTTAAAGCTCAAATAGCTTAATTAGGACAAAATTAGATGAGTAAGATATAAGGTTAAGCATTTCTAGTTTTTTTTTTTAAAAAATAGAAATTATGAGAAATTAGTTGAACAGCTTTAGTTAAGGGGTGTTTGGTTCAAGCTGTTGTTGACTTTTAAAGTCAAAACTAGTTTGTCTAAATTCTTCATTTAGCTGAGTTTAGTCATTTCATCAAGTTTTAAAGAGATTTTAGAAGTTAGTTTGTAGAGATTAAAAAGTTAGAGCTTAATGAGTTGACCTAGCACCAGGGCAGTTTTAGAGCATAAAGTAGAATTAGTGTTTGGTGATCTATGGTATTCTAGTGTTTAACTATGGATAATGTAGGATTACATACATGTAATGAGTGAGTTTATGAGTTTCTATTAAGAATTTGGCCTGCATATAGGTTCTTACCATTTGCATCAGCAACAACAGTTAACACTGTTGTTGTTGTTCACTTTTCTAGTAGACTTTTTAGCATTCATAAGTAGGAGTTAGAATCTAGTATTAAGCATTTTCATTGTACTCCACTAGCTTAGTATAAATAATCTCTTAGTTCTCATTTTTAAGCTTTTAATATAGCTTAATTCTCCTTTCAAAAGTAGTATAGCAGCATTTAGGATTTTAGCTTATTTTCTAATAGCTTTTCTTTTCTAGATGTAAAAGTAAAAATCCTTTTATCTAGGTAAGTTTTAGATTTATAGCTTAGCTTAAATTCAAAATTTCAGCTTTTTAGGATTAGAAATAAGCTGTTTAGCTTATAAGAAAAAGCTTAATCTCAGTTTAAGCTAAAACTTGCACTTTTTCAGTTCAAATTTCTGTTATTATTTGTTAAACTTAGCTTATTTTTTCTTAGAAATCTCTAGTACACATCCTAATCTACATATAGCTTCTTTTGTTTTCCATTTTCATCTAGTAATAAGCTAGAAATAAGCCAAAACTTAAAAAGTTTAGAAAAACACTAGTTTCTGTGAACAGGAACTAAAAGCTTATTTTTTAGCTTATCTAGTTGTTAAAAGTTGAAAGTGCCTTTATTAATGTTGTTTAGAATAAGCTCCTTTATAAGTTTGTAGTTTTGAGTTTTTGCTGAAACTCACTTTTTCAATAAGCCAAAAATAAGCTAGATCGCGGGGTCTGTTTAGTACTTTTCCCAAAGTTTAGGGGTATTCGTTTACACTGGAGTGTAAATTTTCACCATAGTTTACCCTCCTACCCTTTACTTTCCTCTTTTACAATTTCTACCCTAGACTTTTAGGAAAAATAAAAAAAGGGGGAAAGACAAGAGGTCCGGGTGAGCAAGACTCGAACCCGGACCTCCTCGTACGATCCCCCCTTTATAACTCACACTCATACCGCTGCGCCCTTGGGACTTTTCTGTTAGAGTCCCAAGGGCTGTGGTATTTAAGGGGTTTTTGGCTTTTAAGCTTATAAGCTGCCAACAGCTTATTCGGGGCTTATTTATTAAGCAATTTTTTTTGTTCTCATTTTTCTTAGGATAGTTATAGAGTCTAGTATTTTTTGTAAAAAGTTCAGAATTTTTCGAAGTCATTTACTATTTTTTACAATTTAATTTAGTTAAAAGTTTTAAAAATTCATAAAAAAATACAAAAATGATCAAAAAAATATTTTTCTATTTAGAAAAATTTTATTTTGTCATATAGATTGTAGGAAATAAATATAAAACCTTTTCATTAGGGTCCATTTTTAACAACTTTTCATTTTTTAAAGAACGTCTGGTAACGAATTGTTTGACTAATCGTTTTTGGGTCAAACGAACTCCCGTTTTTTGGTCTAGTCCTTTTTCATTTTTCGTTATTGTCCGTAGAGTAGTTTAGAAGTAAAAATTTCTTCGTAGGGTTAATTTTAAAGATTTTAGTTTTTTCCCCCTTTGTTCGGATATCGTGCTTTCTTTTTTAGCTTAATTTCATATTTTTTAGGTTTTTCTTAAACGTTTTTGTTTATTATTGTTTAATTTAACTTCCTGCACTCTCAAATCATTTTTCTCCTTCAAACTCAAATCTTCGACTGTATCGATTCTCCAGTCCAGCCTCGTTGGGGATAAACGACCCGGGAACACTCTATACTACTTCTCGGTTTCATTGATAGTTGTTTTTAGATTATATATATTTTATATTTTATTATATATATAGTGTAAAAAGACTCAATCACCACGTCAGAGCATGAAGAAGCACAATGGAGATGGGATTTACACTAAATATACTCAGTAAACAAGCACACATAAGTCTTCAACCCGGATTGCCAGCTTGGCAATCCTGTGAGCTCATAAGTGATCCGATGGTGGTAAAAAGATGGGATTCATCATTGGAAAGGATGATCAAGGGAATAAATGAAAGAGGAGCGTCGAACATGATTACTAGCTCCTAGAAGCTTCCTCAAGTGCTATAAAAGAGGCCCTCACCTCACACTCAC
>BQNB010078469.1:25172-30542 GCA_026074375.1 Tanacetum coccineum
AAGTTTTGCTTTTTAAATTGTTAGTTTTTTTTTATGCGCACTCGTTCGCAATCTCGTAGACGTCGTCAACAACAAACTCTTCCGGTTGTTGAAAATTTTGATTTAGAAGAACCAATTGTTGAACAAAACATTGTTCCAATGGCCGACAATCGAACGATGGCCCAAATGTTACAAGCACCCATCGAGGGTTATGAAGATGCTATAGTTGTCCCACCGATCAATGCTAACAATTTCGAGCTTAAACAACCGTTAATCAATCTTGTGCAAAGCAATAAGTTTACGGGTAGACAAGATCCCCACAATCACCTTTGATTTTTTAACAAGGTCACTTCAACGTTTAGACATCCCGAAGTTCCGAACACTTCGGTAAAGCTTTTGCTTTTTCCTTTCTCTCTAGACGGTGAAGCCCGAGATTGGTTAGACAAGGAACCTCCAAGATCAATTCTCACATGGGACGACCTTGTTTCAAAATTCATAAACCAATACTTCCCACCTTCAAAAACCACTTACTATCGGAATGAGATCATTACTTTTTACCAAAAACCAAACGAAGCCTTTAACGAAGCATGGGAACGTTTTAAAGGACTCCTTCGTCAATGTCCTCACCATGGCTTCTCGGAACTCCACCAACTCGATACTTTTTATAATTCTTTGAATTCAAACGATCAAGATGCCTTAGATTCTGCCGCGGGTGGCAATTTCTTAGACAAAATGCCTCAAGAAGGTTTAGCGATTATTGAAAGCAAGTCAAAAGTTCGTTACTCAAGAAGTCGTGCTAATGATTCAAGAGCGAGTACGGATGCTCCTCTTTCTAGTTCTTCACTTTCTAATAATTCTTTCGATATACAACAAATAGCCGCTTCTCTCGAGGATAAGATGACTATCAAGATGAACAAAATGCTGAATGAAATGAAAGCTTTAGTTGTTACTACTCCTGCACCCGTCAAAGCGGTTGAGGAAGTATGTGTTACTTGTGGATCGAATCACAATTTTAACCTTTGTCCATTAACTCGAAGTGGAAACGATTTTCCCATTTTTCATGACAACATCCAACAATTTCAACAAACCGCAGCCGTTGGTAATTTTCTCCAAAGAAACCAATCTTCCAATTTGGCAAGTCAAATGAAACCACCGGGTTTCAATCAACCGAATGTCCAAACCAACCAAAACCGATACAAAGGAACCAATTCTAACTACAACCAAAACCGTAGAGGAAACTTTAATCAAAACCGTCCAAACAACCAAAATCAAGTTTATCAAGCTCCACCATACCAAACACCAACCAATCAACCACCAATCAATCAAGTTTTACCTTACCAACCTCCAACAAATAGTGTTTTGAAAACGGATTTTGAAAGCTACGTCAAAGCAAACGATGCAATATTAAAGAATGTGCAAAATCAAAATCAAGGTTTGCAAAATCAAATGGCAAATGTTACAAGTTTGTTAACAAGCCTTTGCACCAAGTTTGATGATTTAGGCAATACCAACCAACCTTCAAGTTCAAGTTCTTTACCTAGCAATACCATTCCAAACCCAAGAAACGAAGCCAAGGCAATTACAACTCGTAGTGGTGTTTCATACGATGGACCTCCGATTCCACCGCCGGTGGTGGAAAAGGAAAGTGAGGTGACAAAGGATTACGGAGCTACCGTAGGCCGGAAGACATCCCAACCGTCCGGTCCATTAGTCCAAAACCAAACAAAGACAAAGAACCATTGAAGAACCTTCTTTCGTTGCAACAAAGCCAAACCTAATTTGCTTACCATGTTAAGATTTGCAAAAGAGGAAAATGTCTCATGAAAAGGATGATATATGTAGCTTCAAATTTATGGGAGATTGATTTTGGGGGGGGGGGGACTGGGTGGGGGGCGGTTAGGTTGTGTGGGGGATCTAGGGTTCGCGGAATGGAATCATTCTGATGCCAAGTTTGGGGAGTGTTTTGTTTAAAAAAGATGCTTAATAACAAAGACAAGTTGAATCGAATGACAAAAACACCTTTGATGAAAAATTGTATGCGGTTGTCCTAAAAAGCTCTCCAGAAAAGCTAGTGACCCCGGTCGATTTCTCATTCCATGTGATTTTTATAGTGTTCGATAGTTACTTAAAGCCCTTGCGGATTTAGGGCTATATCAATACTTTATGCGCTTTATCCATTTGAAAAAGCTTCATAACTCTCAGGCCTAACCGAAACAAAAATGGTATTAAGAAGTAGCCGACCGTACAATTTCCAATCCAACCGGCGTAGGCTGAAAATGTTTTTGTCAAAGTAGGGAAATTTTTACTTTCCACGCCGATTTCCGTTGTTCCTTGATTTTATAGCCCGAATCATCGAGTACCGTTAATAACTCGGGCGACCTTCTTAGACGCTCAATGCTTTTAAATGATGTTTACGAAGGAGAGATTACATCTTGAATGATGACATCGTTAACCCTTAAATGTGGTGATGTACCTTCCATTTCATACAACAATCTCGAATCATTGAAGAAAGTTGATCTCATTGATGTCACATGTGAAGAGTACTCACAAGAAGTACTTGGATTTTCCGATTCCGTTGCTTACAACAATCCTTCTCCGTACTTCGATCCGATTGTTTCTACTTCATCTCCAACACTTACTCCTTTTGATGAAAGCGATTTTCTACTCTTTGAAGAAGCCGATGCTTTCATAGCAATCGATGATGAACCAGTTTCACCAGTTTTGAATGCTACGTACTTTGATCCCGAGGGTGACATTCTCATTCTTGATGCACTTCTCAACAGTGATCCATTACCTTCACCAGACCAAGGAGATTACTCACCCGGAATTCAAAAAGATCTTAAAGTTGTTGAACCAAAAAAGTCTTCAGTCGAATATGCTACTTCTTATGAACCAAAAGATGAAATTCCCGAAGTCGAACTTAAAGAGTTACCTCCGCATCTCGAGTATGCGTTCTTAGAGGAAAATAACAAACTTCCAGTTATAATTTCAAAAGATTTGAGCCAAGATGAAAAGACCTCACTCATTAACGTTCTCAAAAACCAAAAACAAGCAATCGCTTGGAAACTTTCTGATATCCGAGGCATAGATCCAGAGTTTTGCTCTCACAAAATCCTTTTAGAAGATGATTACGAACCTTCAGTCCAACATCAAAGGAGGGTTAACCCTAAAATCCACGACGTCATCAAGAAAGAAGTAGAAAAACTTCTTGACGCGGGATTGATTTATCCGATATCGGGAATAAGTCCAGGGTAGTCCGGTCCATTGTGTTCCTAAAAAAGGTGGTATGACCGTTGTCAAGAACGAAGAAAATGAGCTGGTGCCTACAAGATTAGTTACGGGATGGAGAGTTTGCATCGACTATCGAAAGTTGAACGAAGCAACTTGTAAAGACCATTTTCCGTTACCATTCATGGACCAAATGTTAGAGCGATTAGCCGGCAACGAGTTTTATTGTTTCTTAGATGGTTTTTCAGGGTATTTTCAAATTCCTATTGATCCTAAAGATCAAGAGAAAACTACTTTTACGTGCCCATACGGAACTTTCGCGTACCGTCGTATGCCATTCGGTTTGTGCAATGCTCCCGGAACTTTCCAACGTTGTATGATGGCCATTTTTCACGACATGATAGAAAAATAAAAAAGAAAAAAACAATGGAGGTTTTATGGACGATTTTTTCAGTTTTGGAGATACCCTTTTCCTCGTGTCTTGCCAATTTAGATAAAATGCTCAAACGGTGTGAAGACACCAAATTAGCACTAAATTGGGAAAAGAGCCATTTCATGGTTAAAGAAGGCATTGTTTTAGGACATAAGATCTCTAGAAAAGGAATTGAAGTCGATAAGGCCAAAGTTGATGTAATTTCTTAGCTACCTCACCCAACAACCGTTAAAGGAATTAGCAGTTTTCTCGGGCATGCTGGATTCTATCGGAGATTTATCAAAGACTTTTCCAAAATCTCTCGACCCATGACCCATCTCTTAGAGAAGAATACTCCTTTCATTTTCTCGTAAGATTGCATTCTTGCCTTTCAAACATTGAAAAAGAAGTTGACCGAAGCTCCAATTCTCATTGCTCCAAATTGGGACCAACCTTTTGAAATCATATGCAATGCAAGTGATTATGCAATAGGTGTGGTCCTAGGGCTAAGGATTGAGAAACATTTCCGACCAATTCATTACACTAGCAAGACCATGACCGAAGCAGAATCAAACTACATAACAACAGAGAAAGAAATGCTTGCAGTAGTTTACGCTTTTGAGAAGTTTCGATCATATCTAATCATGAACAAAAGTGTTGTTTACACGGATCACTCCGCATTGAAATATCTTTTCAACAAAAAAGACGCCAAAGCAAGGTTGGTTAGATGGGTCTTACTTCTTCAGGAATTTGATTTTAAAGTTATCGATACCAAAGGTGCTGAAAACTATGCTACCGATCACCTCTCTCGTCTCGAAAACCCTTACGAGATTGTTTTTGATCCAAAAGAGATTACCGAGACCTTTCCTTTAGAGACTTTAAGTGTGTTAACTTCTAAAGACCAAAGTACCCCGTGGTTCGCCGACTTTGCTAATTACCACGCGGGGAAATTCATTAAAAAAGGAATGTCGACTAAGAGAAAAACAAGTTCTTTAAAGATGTAAAACATTACTTCTGGGATGACCCTTTTCTTTTCAAGACTTGTGCGGATCAAATAATCCGAAGGTGTGTAGATGGCAAAGAAGCTCTTGAAATTCTTAAAGCTTGTCACAGTGGACCCACTAGGGGGACACTACGGTGCCAACTTTACCGCCAAGAAGGTTTTTGATGCCGGTTTCTTTTGGCCTACGATTTATAAGGATGCTTACGAATTGATCAAATCTTATGATGCATGTCAAAGACAAGGCAAAATCTCTCAACGTGATGAGATGCCTCAAAATGCAATCCAAGTTTGTGAAATTTTCGATGTATGGGGTATCGATTTTATGGGACCCTTCCTATCGTCTAGAGGAAACAAATATATTCTGGTAGCCGTCGATTATCTTTCCAAATGGGTTGAAGCGAAAGCGCTCCCCACCAACGATGCTAGAGTAGTTGTTAAGTTCTTAAAATCCCTTTTCTCCCGATTCGGTGCTCCTAGAGCAATCATAAGCGATCGTGGGACCCATTTTTGTAACGACAAATTTGAAAAAGTCATGTTAAAATATGGTGTCACCCATCGTCTTTCGACTCCTTACCACCCTCAAACAAGTGGTCAAGTTAAAGTCATGAATCGAGGTCTCAAAAGAAATTTGGAGAGGATGGTAGGAGAAAACTGTGCCTCATGGTCAGACAAGTTAGATGATGCATTATGGGCTTTTAGGACCGCTTACAAAACTCTAATTAGATGCACTCCGTACAAGTTAGTCTAT
>BQNB010078470.1:0-30542 GCA_026074375.1 Tanacetum coccineum
AAGCTAAGAATATAGTCTCAACGACTAGATGCTTAGAACTCCTCCATATGGATCTCTTTGGTCCATCCGCCGTACGGAGCTACGAATAGTAGATGATTACTCTAGGTATACTTGGACTAGATTCCTTAAGGACAAAACCGAAGCTTTCGATCAATTCTAAATATTTAGTAGGCAAATTCAAAACCAATTAGGTTGTTCAATAGTGTTAATAAGAACCGACCACTGTAGAGAATTTGATAATGAGGTGCAATTTGGAGAATTTTGTAATGCCAATGGTATTACACATAACTTATCGGCTCCACGCACTCCTCAATCAAATGGCGTGGTCGAAAGGAAAAACAGGACACTTCAAGAAATGAGTAGGACATATTGAATGAGCAATCGTTGCCACAAAAAAATTGGTGTAACGTCGTAGATACTTCAACATACATTCTCAACCGAATTCTCATTAGAGCCATTCTTTGAAAAACACCTTACGAATTTTTAAGAGGTAGGAAACCTACATTAGATTATTTTAGAGTGTTTGGAAGCAAGTGCTTCATTTTGAACACCAAAGACTACATTACCAAGTTTGATCCAAAGTCATACGAAGGTGTCTTTTTAGGTTATTCTCAAAATAGTAAAGCCTACATCATCCTAAACAAACACACTAGGAAAGTAGAAGAATCACTTAACGTGACATTCGATGAAACTCCTCCACCCTCTAAGACATCACCCTTGGTGGATGATGACTTAGATGAAGAAGAAGCAATTAAGATCACCGAAAAGAAAAACCTAGAAAACGACATTGTGGATGAAACTTTAGAAATTGATGAAATAATCAACATTAAGGAATCTAGGAACCATCCCTTAGAAAATGTTATAGGAAACCTCAACCAAAGAACCCTTAGATCACAAGCCCAAAACCAAAGTAACTTCTACTGTTTTATATCAACTATAGAACCTAAGAATATAAATGAAGCCTTAGGAGATGAAAGTTGGATACTCACCATGCAAGAAGAATTAATTCAATTCATTGCTAATGAAGTTTGGGAGCTAGTTTCGCAACCTAAGAATATGACAATTATAGGAACTAAGTGGGTGTTTAGAAATAAGTTAGATGAGAACGGTATTGTTTCTCGAAATAAGGCTAGGTTAGTTGCTCAAGGCTACAGCCAACAAGAGGGCATAGATTATGATGAAACTTATGCTCTGGTTGCTAGACTTGAATCTATTAGGACATTTTTAGCATATGCTTGCGCCTTAGATTTTAAATTATTCCAAATGGATGTAAAAAGTGCATTCTTGAACGATTTTATCAATGAGGAGGTATACATGGCACAACTTTTGGGATTCATTGATTTCGAAAAACCAGATCATGTTTATAAACTAAAGAAAGCTTTATATGGTCTTAAACAAGCACCCAAAGTTTGGTATGATAGATTAAAAGTAATCATGAATATAAAATGGGATTGTCGAAAACACTCTTTTTACTAAGAAGAAATGATCAAATCTCATCAATGTTCAAATATATGTCGATTGAATTATATTCGGTTCAACTTGCAAGACATGGTTATGAATTCTTGCCAAATCATGCATGAATGAGTTCGTGATGAGCATGATGGTAACTTAACTCTTCCTTGGATATACAAATAGAACACAAATAGGTAAATGAGTTACTTTAATCATCTAAGTATATTAAAGGAATGCTTAAGAAATTTGGTCTAGAAGATTCTAAACCAATGAAAACCCCCATGTCCTCCGATAAAAAAACTCACTAAAGATGAAGATTGTTGATCGGTAGATAGTAATCAAGTATCGAGGCATGATAGGTCAGTTTATTAACCTAACGCAAGTAGGCCCGATATCTGTTTTAGTGTCCTGCTCTTGGTCCCCGCTTCCCAAGAGCTCCAAAACCTCTCATCTTGAAGAAGTTAAGCGTATCTTCCGATACATTAAAGGCACTACGCACTTAGGATTATGGTATCCGAAGGGGACCGACATAGAAACTGTAGTATATGCCTACTCTGATCATGCGGGAGATTATGTGGACCGAAAGAGCACTAGTGGTATTTATACGTTCGTCGGATGTTGTTTGACATCTTGGTTCTCGAAGAAACAAACCGCTCTTGCTATATCCACTACCGAAGCCGAATACGTAAGCGCCAGAAAGGCATGTCAACAAGCACTATGGATGAAACAAGCTCTTATCGACTACGACGTACGACTCGACGACGTTCCCATCATGTGCGACAACAAAGGCGCAATTGACCTTAGCAAAAACCCGGTGCAACATTCTCGTACCAAACACATCGAAATACGTCACCACTTTCTTCGTGATAATGTCCAGAAAGGACATATCTCAATCAAAAAAGTGTCGTCCGTCGACAACATCGCCGACATTCTTACAAAACCCTTTAAACGTGAATCGTTTAACTATCTACGTCTTGGTTAGAATATGGACACATCCATAAATTCATCTTAGTCCTGCTTCTCTTCTTCTGTCTCAATTTTAGTCTGTGATCCATTCCGTGTCGTACACTTAAATACTTCATCCGAAGTACTTTAAGCATATTTAATTCGCGAAATGCAAATTAAAATGTCACTCCTCTTCGTAAAATTTTTGTCAAAAACCAAGTTCAAAAACCCTTGACTGAGGGCGGCCCCCATATAGGCGGCCCCCCAATATATTTGGGACCGCCGGTAAATATGGGACCGCCACCAGCAAGTCACAAAATGGGACACTTAAACAAAAATTTTCAAAACAGAAAAACAAACACCCCCTTACCTGCTGCACTCGACGAACACGACCCAAAACCTACCAAAACTCAAAATCAACCATCTAAATATCAATTGAAGATGAAATAAACACTAATAATCAATCCTAATATCACAAAGATCATCAATTATAAGTCATTTCATCTATTTTCTTTTAATTTGAGTCTAGGGTTCATGATGAACACCAAAATTAGAAATGGTTTTCGTGTTTTCTTTCAATTTTGTACAATTAAGACAACTAGGATACAATGTATAACTAATATGCTTCCCGTAATATAAAGAATATGGCATACATTAGATGAATTTTATGAAAAATTGATTTTGAACCAAAACCCCAATTTTATTTCAAATCACTCACATTAAAACAAGCATAAAATTGTTGTTATGCATTGTTAATCCAACCCAAAAACGTTTTCAAACACATACATAATGATCTCATGAACAAATTTCGAGATACATAACTCATATGTATTTTTTCGACTTGTTTGGATGAGAAAAATCAAATTAAGAGCGTTTGGGTTAACTCTTAGGATTTTATATTTAGGTCGGAGATAATCTTACTTCCACAATTTGATTCATATAGGCCACGACAGGCACTAACTCAAAACATAAAAACAAGTATAAATGATTAATATATGGGCTTGTTCATGATCTTCTAGGTAAAAATGGCTAAACACAATGGCAAATATTGAAAAATGATATTTTCATGAGGGAAGGGTTGTAAGTCCAAACTTTGAAAATATGAGTCATATTCTGTGCTAAGTTTGAGTCAATCGCTTTGATTATTTGATAGACATTAACGAACAAATTTACCTCTTCTGGTTCTTGAATTTTTATGTATTGTCACTTACTTTTAACAATAATCCTAAGGGTCAATGTGTTGTCAACTTTGTCATTTAAAATAAGTCATTCTTCCTCATTCTTGAGGAATTCGGTCAAATTCTAAAAATACCATTCAAAGGTCAAGCCTCTACCACCGAAATGTGGTCTCTTGACCATTTGTCAGTAAGTGTTTCAAGTAGAGGTCTTTATAAAACCAAACCTCCGTCTCCAAGAGTCATTAAGTCTCTTATTCAAATTCCTCGACAAGGTCAAGAGACTCGTACCAAAAATAAGAAAACGATTATCGTAGGTGAAAACGAAATTTTTACCCGAGAAATTCAAACTCATATGAAACCTTGGGTTGATATTATTTGTGAAAACGCCATTTGTCTAGTAGGACATAGGGATCATGTATCCGCTTGTCTTTGTCACATGCTTTATTGCATTGAGACATCCACTCCTTATAACCTAGCATTTTTCATTCTCAGAAAAATAGAAAAGACTCGATTCAAACCCAATGAACCCTTACCTTATGGAATGCTCTTGACTAGGTTATTCAAACATGTCGTGTCCGTCTCTCCTGAGCTAACCTTTGATCATTATCTCTCACATGATCGAGCCATGCATCCGCTCGCTCCTCATTACGAGCGAAAGACACGAGCGGATCGGGGCAAGAAAATATTTTGAAGATTACAAAAATACAAGATACTATATCCCTAAAATTTCTCATGAATTTCGTTCTCTAATAAAAGAAAAACTAAGAAACCTTGAAGAACGTTACATTCACGAGGGTCGGGTGGTTTTTGATAACTTTACGGATGTAAACTATGTTCGGTCTTTGTTTCATTTTGTCGAATTTGAGTGTCTTCTTGAAATCAATGAACAAGTGTGTCCAGAAACTTGCTTTATGACATTATTATTATCTATATTATTTACTAATCTATTATGATTAGGTGTTTAAACTTATGCTACTTATTATTAACTTAGTACTTAGTATGGGCAACTTAGCTTGCCATGGATGATCTTTCGATTTTATCATCCTAAACCAATGCTTGCATGCACCTTGATAGACTTTTGCTATACATATGATATTATGCATGCTTATCTTTTGATCAAATTTTCCTACATATGCTTCCCTCATAGAACTCAAGATAATTGATATTGTAAGGTTAGATAATGAGTATTAGATAATTCATGATGAAATATAATTGACTCAAAAAGGGAAATTTAGAAAAAAAAATTATCAGGAAATTTTAGAAAAAGTTTTCTATCTCCAGAAAACGGCCCCCTAAAATACTGGGCGGCCCCCTAATATATATGGGACCGCCAGTAATTAAGGGACCGCCATCAGAGGTCATGGATTCTTCTATTGTGACCTTCTGAATTTCTGTGCAGTTGACCACTATCCCATCTAGGCACAACTATAATTTCTGCATTTTGACAAACACCTTTTGGAATCTAAATCTTCAAACCCCATGCCTTACTTCTTCAATCCATTTCTTCCACCTTAAATCATGAACTCTCTTCTATCATCATATTCATCACCTCATTCTACCATGAATTCCACCAATACTTCCTCATCTAATCCTTCCAAGAAAATCAAACTCACCATAATCCCTCCTAGATAATTATTTGTCAACATATCCAGTGATAAAGATATCACCACCACACCTTCCCCTACAACAACCTCCTTATCTCCAACTCTTCCAAATGCACCATCAAAAACCACATCCACTAATCAAACATCATTAAGTCAAGAAAACACATCTTCTTCCTTTCACTCAAAACTTTAAATTTCACCACCATCTTCACATGAACCAACTTCTCCTCATCACTTGATCCCCTTGCTTAACAACATTTTAGATGTTCCTCCTAGACCTCTAAATCCTCAACCACTTCAAAGTCATCCTTCCTTGGATATCACATCTTCTTTGTCCCCAATCACTCCTCTTGATCACATTGATGACACTCCATCACCACCATCTTAACCACAACTTCAACCACCTATCATGGGTTGTCCTCTTTTCTACAACTATCATGACTATCATGGGTCAACTTGAATTTGTTGTTCTCATAACCGAAACCTTTTCTTCACCCTAAGATATGAGATAAATATCATGTTTGCTCATCTTGAATATCTTCTTACTACCGCAATCACTTCACACTTTCTACCTCCACCTTAAAAATATCTAAATGTTTTCATAAACGTGAAACCCCAAACCTTTTGCTTAAAAAGTCATTCTCTATGAATCATGAATCATTTAAGACTTATGTAGTATTGTTTCTCTTTATCTTGTATTAGTTCTAGTTTTATCTTGCATGAATGTATTAATTGAATGTGCTAATAGTATGAGTTTCTTGTTGGTGGAATGAAACTCTTCTTTTGATTTAAATATAATGTGTTAACTTGAAAGATATATGTCTTGTACTTGTACCACTAACTTTGTTTTGTAGCAAAAACAATTTTCACAAGATCGATCCCTTGGTGCCCCGAACAAGGGGGAGCATACATCAAGGGGGAGTCTTGATATCGTCGATTTCTTTCTTCCTTCAACAACTCGACGATCATTCTTTTTGAATTCGACAAAAAGGGGGAGAAATGGAACATAACTCATTTAATAATTTGACATCTTTAATTTTATTTAAAATGAGTTTATATTTTGTCATCATCAAAAAGGGGGAGATTGTTAATACAAATAATGCCTAAAAACGTTATTTATATTTTTTGACCTCTCAACGTTTTGATAATAACAAAATGTAAAAACGTTTACAATAAAAATAAACGTTTACAAATTATTAAATGTAAAATTTCATTTCTAAGATTAGTGATCACTTAAGGTATGGACAAACAAAATAATTAAGCATGATTAGTGATCAAGAAAATATTTTTCTCTTAATCCTCACTTTTAATTCTACAAAAGTATTTTCTCAAAAATACATTTACAAAATATTCTCTAATTAAAATAAAAAGTTTTATTAAAAACTTAAAATTTGAAATTCAAATTGAAATTTAATTTTCTCCCAAAACGGAAGCTTCTACACGAGAGACAACCTTCCCCACAAAAAGACAAAAAATAGAGCGGAGTCTAGGCGGCGGCCCCCTTATAGGCCTGGCGGCCCCCTTATATATAAGGGACCGCCGGGACCGCCCCTAGAGAGCCGTTAGGATTCCCTGCCTATAAATACTGCTCCATTCCCAGCAGAAAACTCATTCCTCTTTGCATGAAATTTTTCACTCTTTTCTTTCTCTCTCTAAACTTTCTTTCTCTCACTAAAACTCTTGATCACTAACATACTTAGATCTTGTTTCAGGTGATCTAATCTCTTCTTCTCATCTCTTCCCTCTCATTCAAGTGCAAGAGAAGAACACTCGTATTCATCAAGAAACTAAGTGTTAATTAGTGATCTATCCTCCTTTATTCTAAGTACCAAAACTCTATTATATTTATCTTGTGTATTTTTTTGATTTAGATATTGTGTAGATCCGATAGTGTAGATCTTGTGAGTGTGTATATCTTGTGAAGTGGTAGATTGGTTCTAGCTAAGATTAGGACTCGACATTTAGCTTAGTGTCGGAAAATAACGTAAGCGACGTGTAAACGGTTTTCTCCGCCTAAAGGGAGCTTGTTTACATAGTAGTCGGGGAGTGGAGTAGGGCGAAAAGGTGCTTCGTAGCCGAACCACTATAAAATTTTGGTGTCTTGGTTTGGTTGTTTCTTTCCTTATCTATTTACATTATTATTGTTGTTATCATGTTTTAGTTTAGATAGTTATTGCTTGTTCATATTGTGATTTGATTGAACATATAACTCGGATCTATAGATTTTTGAAAGTAAACTTTTGAAATGTAAAACAAACATGTAAACTATTCAACCCCTCCTTCTAGTTTCCACACTACTCTTATTATTTGGTATTTGGTAATTTTATATATATATATATATATATATATATATATATATATATATATATATAATATAAATAGTAATATATATATATTATATAAACTATATTATTCTAACCAATTTTTAGCGCCGTTGCCGGGGAAGCTGTGAAACAATTATCGCGTTGAAGTTTGAAGATTAGTGATTTGAAGACCCTTCCCCGTGAAGTTTTTATTTTCTTTGTGAATATATATAAATATAAAAATACAAAAATATTTTATTTTTCTATTATAATACAATAAAGAATCATAAATACTTTTCCTAAAGTATTTAAAAATACCAAAAAAGAAAATTAAATAACCAACAAAATATCCGTGACGTTAATTGTTAAATCGGCTCACCTTTAGATTTACAAACTATAAGAGAGGTATAAGGAGGGTTGATCCTAAGAACTTCGACCCGAAAGGAGAAGGTTTTTAATACGCTTCGCGCTTACCCGCTCCTCCGCTTCTTTGTGCGTTTTTCTAGAGAGCTACCGTGAACTTTTAACAATCGGAACCAAAAATATTCTCCATACCCTCTTATCCGTTTAATTCTTTCTCTTACCCCTCTCTATTGTTTAATTCTTATGGCGTCACTCGACTATTGTTGTATCTGTAAAGGTCGGATGAGTAATGATCGGGTATTTTGTCTACCGTGTACGTGTGAGCGGTGTAGAAGAAATTATACGGACATATTTTGTTCTATATGCTGTTTTGAATCTGGAAATGCATTCATTGATGATCTAATTACAAACTCTTTTGATGATCTTCCGAATTCTTCTGACCACCCTCCACAACCCCAAACTCACTCTTTTGAGTCAAATGGTGATCCACCACAAGTTCCGTTTATCTCTAATCCGGACCCGTGTTACAATCAAAACTTTGACAATAATTTTCCACAAACTTCACCAAGTTTTCCACAACAATATCTTTGTTGTACTCCTTGTGGGGGTCCTCATGAGACTTTTCAATGTCAACAATTGATATTCTATGAGCCGAAACCTTGCTAAACTTTGATGATACTTTTCCACAAAATTCACCTAATTTTCAACAACAAATTCTTTGTTGTGAAAATTGCGGGGGTCCTCATGAGAGTTATCAGTGTCAACCAATGAATCAAAATTATTATGATCCTAATCTTTGCTATAATTCTAATTCTTCCAGTTTTGACCAATATCAACCCCCGCAATATTCCGTCACTCATCAACCTCCTTAAGAAAAAAGTATGGCGGAATTGCTTCTTAAAGAGAAACTTCCTCAAGCTTTGCAAGCTCTTTATGAAAGGTTAAATAAATACGTTCAAAAAAAGCAGGAATAAAAGAATATTGCTGAAGAGCAGGCTGCTAAAATTAGTTCTCAATATTGGAAGCCTCCCATTTACTATGATAATGATGATGACGAGGAGTATTATATTCAAGTGAGTGAATTTTTTAAGAAATCCCCTATTGCAATCACACATGTCTTACCGACCATAGAGCCCGAGGACTCTCTAAGTATAGGGGACGAGCATCTTAGCACTATTCCTGAAAAGGAATCGGACAAAGTAATAAATTCTAGTGTTGAGAACCTTGTCCCAATCCCAAGTGAGTCCAGGGATTTAACCGATTATGAAAGTAAGTGTGATATGCCCGTTTGTGATGATTCTTCTTCTAAGAATGAGGATTTAGATGATATCGTTTCTATTCCACCGGGAAAAGAAATTGATCACTTAGATGCCATACCCGATTCAGTACAATCTTTGCTTAATCGTGCTAAATCGATAATTTTTCTTATCGAGGAGTTCGTCGGTGAACTCGCCCCTATCGATCCAATGCCACCGGGAATTGTTAAAGCCGATATTCATCCGGAAGAAGATATTCGTCTAATTAAAAAATTTATGAATGATGATTCATCTCCTCACTCTTTGAAAGAACTTAATTCTGAGATTCCTGATGCTATTATCAAATCTTTCTCCCCATCTCCTATCCCCATCGAGGATAGTGACTCTCTTATGGAGGAGATCGATATATTTCTTGCTCCAGATGACTCGATACCAACAGGTATTGAGAATGACGACTATGACTCGAAGGGGGATGTTCTTTTTCTTGAAGAATTACTTAACGATGATTCTATTTCCCTTCCTGAGTATGAATCATTTCATGTTGATTTTTATAATGTTCCATCATCTCCTCGTCCTCTTGAAAAACCTCCAGACGATGATGTTTACTTTGATATTGAGCCCGATACATGAGTTTTGACTACAAAAGTGGTGGATGATATTTATGATAATTCGACAAGAGAACTTTATGTTCATGTGCCTAATGTTTTACCCACCCTTCCCATCCTTTATCCAGTGTTTGACACTTTGCTTCCATTTTCATCCAAAAATGAGGACAAAGTTTTCAATCATGGAATTCTCATTTCAAAAGAGGAGAAATCTTCTCATCTTCTATCTCATCGGGGCTTTAAAGTTTTTCCGCTTATTAATGATTCTGAAAGCCTGATGATGATTTATGGAGAGGACATTCATATCTTGGATGTTCCTTATCTCCATTTCTATCCTCCTTGACCAAATCAAGTATGGGGGATCGAGTCAGGCTTAAGACTCGGTTAACAAAAATAAGCGCTTCTTGAGAGGCAACGTGTGTTTTCTATCTTCTTTCTATTTTCTAATAAGTGTGACATGAGGAGGCTCGCCTCTTTCCATTTTCTCGTGTTTTGGTTGCTTGTGTTTGTTTTGTCAGGATTGCTCGGATTTTAAAGACTCTCGTGCTCGTCGTTTTGTCCTTCGTTCACTCGAGCTTCAAATCCTTAGCATGCTTATCTCGGGAATCCAATATCCTAGATTTTATCGACTAACGTTTATCTATTAGCATACTTAATAAACGGCTATAGATTTACGTAGAGACCCTTCTTAAAACATTAAGGACAATGTTCAGTTCTAGTATGGGGGGATCTATCGATTTGATCGTACCTGTAGTCGTTGTTTTCACGTAATCCTGTTTTACCACCAAATATATTGTGATTTTATGCAAAAATTAAAAAGATTCCAAAAAATAAAATAAGTGTTTTGTCACAATGTTCGACTTTCCTGTTGGGTAGAATAAGAATAAATTTTGACTCGATCAAACATGTTGAGCTCTTAGCTTTGTCCTTTAACCGTTATAAACTTTAGCTTTTGCTAGTCTTTTATACAAGATGTTTTAAAATGCGAATTCTAGCTTAACCAAGACAAGATTTTGCAAGTTTCATTAAATGACTTTAAATATGCAAAGCTAGTTTATTTGACTAAGCATTCGCGGATCTTTTTATTAAAGATTTTAAATTTGCGAAGAACGAAAAATGATAGAGTTCATTATGAGTTAGATACTAAACAAAGATTAGTTGGATATCTTACAAGCTCATAAGTGTAATATGTAACTTTCTCTCCCATAAGCTCTTAACCGGACTAAAATTAGTGCTCTTTTTGGAAATTAAACTTAATCAATAATTTTTGAATTTTAAGCATTATTAATGTAATCACAATAATTTATTTAGTCTTAGTTCAGCTATATACTTAAATTTTATAAAAAGAAATTTTTCTATTTATCGCGTAATAAATGTTGCAAGTAAAAAAAAATGAATGATGATGAATAATAATAAGTAGCAGTAAATACCTTACAAGTTTACTGTATCTTGCCGGCTCACAACCGATGTGGCAGTCTTCATATAAGGTGGGGGCCGATACCGAAATAAGACCACTACTTCTTGCTGGCCCACAACCGATGTGGTAGCCGTTTAAAGGGTGGAGGTAATATATTATGATTACAGCAAAATATAAAAATAAAAAATTACATAGTTTTTTAATAAAAATAGTTAAAATTTCTTTTTCTAAAATTTAAATATATTTTTGAACTAAGACTACTTTGCTTTAGTTGTAGTTTTTCTATGTATAAACGGGAAAACCAAAGGTTTTGAAACCGAAAGCCCGTGAGTCTCGATACTAGTCTCTGTGAGGTGTCCAAAATCCTGGTCACTTAGCCGCAAGGTTAGGATGTGCCGAGAAGAAAGTCGCTACATGGGATGATCTCGCTTTCACATTCATTATTCTTGGGTGGAACATGAAGCATAGAAATATTAAAACTTTCTTAAAATGTTGATTCATGGTTGAAATTTGAAATGAGCACACTCACATAATATATAATAATTGTCGGGAGTGAAAAATTTACAAGTTACAAATATGAGTAGTGTTAGCATCTTATCTTGTATTTTAACGTTGATTTCGTTTTTGAGCTTGGTTTGGGGCAAGTGAAAAATCAAGGACAATGAATTTATCCTTTGGACATCTATAGATTATTCTATAGGTGCTTCTTGTTCTATGACCCTAAAAGTTATGAAAATAATGAAAGTCCAAACATTTTAGTTAGATTGCTTTAAAGAAAATTAGAAAAAGTATTTAAAAAAATGAGAAAAAGGAAAATAAGGAAAAATATAAAAATAGGTGTATAAATAAATGGTAAAACGGGGCGTTCAAAACTATTGATTTCTTAATCCCCTTAGATGAGCACTTAGCTACTTTCCGAGGTGATTAGTTTAGGGGGATTGAAATTTTTGGTTCTAAGCGTGTATTTATAACATTGTGTGAGGACACAAAAATAGCTTTGTATGGGGGGGGGGGGGATCTATCGATTTGATCATACCTGCAGTCGTTGTTTTCACGTAATCCCGTTTTACCACCAAATATATTGTGATTTATGCAAAAATTAAAAAAATTCCAAAAAATAAAATAATTGTTTTGTCACAATGTTCGACTTTCCTGCTGGGTATAATAAGAATAAATTTTGACTCGATCAAGCGTGTTGAGATCTTAGCTTTGTCACTTAACCGTTATAAACTTTAGCTTTTACTAGTCTGTTATACAAGAAGTTTTAAATTGCGAATTCTAGCTTAACCAAGCCAAGATTTTGCAAGTTTCATTACATGACTTTAAATATGCAAAGCTAGTTTATTTGACTAAGCATTCGCGGATATTTTTATTAAAGATTTTAAATTTGCGAAGAACAGGAAATGATAGAGTTAATTATGAGTTAGATACTAAACAAAGATTAGTTGGATATCTTACAAGCTCATAAGTGTAATTTGTAACTTTTTCTCCCATAAGCTCTTAACCGGACTAAAATTAGTGCTCTTTTTTCAGAAATTAAACTTAATCAACAATTTTTAAATTTTAAGCTTTATTAATGTAATCACATTAATTTATTTAGTCTTAGTTCAGCTATATACTTAAATTTTATAAAAAGAAAATTTTCTATTTACCGCGTAATAAATGTTGCAAGTAAAAAAATGTAAATATGAATGATGATGAATAATAATAAGTAGCAATAAATACCTTGTCAGTTTACTGCCTCTTGCCAGCTCACAACCGATGTGACAGTCTTCATATAAGGTGGGGGCCGATACCGAAATAAGACCACTACTTCTTGCCGGCTCACAACCGATGTGGTAGTCGTTTAAAGAGTGGAGGTAATATATTATGATTACAGCAAAATATAAAAATAAAAAATTATATAGTTGTTGAATAAAAATAGTTAAAATCTCTTTTTCTAAAATTTAAATATATTTTTGAACTAAGACTAATTTGCTTTAGTTGTAGTTTTTCTATGTTTAAACGGGAAAACCAAAGGTTTTGAAACCGAAGGCCCGTGAGTCTCGATACTAGTCTTTGTGAGGTGTCAAAATCCTGATCACTTAGCCGCAAGGTTGGGATGTGCCGAGACGAAAGTCGCTACATGGGATGATCTCGCTTTCACATTCATTATTCTTGGGTGGAACGTGAAGCATAGAAATATTGCAACTTTCTTAAAATGTTGATCCATGGTTGAAATTTGAAATGAGCACACTCACATAATATATAATAATTGTCGGGAGTAAAAAGTTTACAAGTTACAAATATGAGTAGTGTTAGCATCTTATCTTGTATTTTAACGGTGATTTCGTTTTTGAGCTTGGTGAAAGTGAAAAATCAGGGACAATGAATTTATCCTTTGGACATCTATAGATTATTCTATAGGCGCTTCTTGTTCTATGACCCTAAAATTTTTGAAAATAACGAAAGTCCAAACATTTTAGTTAGATTGCTTAAAAGAAAATTAGAAAAAGTATAAAAAATGAGAAAAAGAAAAAATATAAAAATAGGTAGAAAAATAAAAGTGTATAAATAAATCGTTAAAAACGGGGTTTTTCAAAGCTAGTGATTTCTTAATCCCTTAAGATGAACATTTAGCTACTTTTCAAGGTAATTAGTCGAGGGGGATTAAGATTCTTAGTTTTATAAAGTGTTTACTTATAGCATTGGGTGAGGACACGACAATGTCTTAGTATGGAGGATTTGTCCCGTTGTTTCATGTAATCCCGTTTTACCATAAAATATATTGTGATTTATGCAAAAATTTAAAAAATTCCAAAAAATAAAATAAGTGTTTTGTCACAATGTTCGACTTTCCTGCTGGGTAGAATAAGAATAAATTTTGACTCGATCAAGCGTGTTGAGCCCTTAGCTTTGTCCCTTAACCGTTATAAACTTTAACTTTTGCTAGTCTTTTATACAAGAAGTTTTAAAATGTGAATTCTAGCTTAACCAAGCCAAAATTTTGCAAGTTTCATTAAATGACTTCAAATATGCAAAGCTAGTTTATTTGACTAAGCATTCGCAGATCTTTTTATTAAAGATTTTAAATTTGCGAAGAACGAGAAATGATAGAGTTAATTATGAGTTACATACTAAACAAAGATTAGTTGGATATCTTAATAGCTCATAAGTGTAATTTGTAACTTTTTCTCCCATAGGCTCTTAACCGGACTAAAATTAGTGCACTTTTTGGAAATTAAACTTAATCAACAATTTTTGAATTTTAAGCTTTATTAATGTAATCACATTAATTTATTTAGTCTTAGTTCAACTATATACTTAAATTTTATAAAAAGAAAATTTTTTATTTACCGCGTAATAAATGTTGCAAGTAAAAAAATGAAAAAATGAATGATGATGAATAATAATAAGTAGCAATAAATACCTTGCCATTTTACTGCCTCTTGCCGGCTCACAACCGATGTGGCAATCTTCATATAAGTTGGGGGTCGATACCGAAATAAGACCACTACTTCTTGCCGGCTCACAACCGATGTGGTGGTCGTTTAAAGGGTGGAGGTAATATATTATGATTACAGCAAAATATAAAAATAAAAAATTATATAGTTGTTGAATAAAAATAGTTAAAATATCTTTTTCTAAAATTTAAATATATCTTTGAACTAAGACTAATTTGCTTTAGTTGTAGTTTTTCTATGTATAAACGAAAAAACCAAAGGTTTTGAAACCGAAGGCCCGTGAGTCTCGATACTAGTCTTTGTGAGGTGTCAAAAACCTGGTCACTTAGCCGCAAGGTTGGGATGTGCCGAGACGAAAGTCGCTATATGGGATGATCTCGCCTTCACATTCATTATTCTTGGGTGAAACGTGAAGCATAGAAATATTGCAACTTTCTTAAAATGTTGATCCATGGTTGAAATTTAAAATGAGCACACTCACATAATATATAATATAATGTCGGGAGTGAAAAGTTTACAAGTTACAAATATGAGTAGTGTTAGCATCTTATTTTGTATTTTAACGGTGATTTCGTTTTTGAGCTTGGTTTGGGGCAAGTGAAAAATCGGGGGCAATAAATTTATCCTTTGGACATCTATAGATTATTCTATAGGCGCTTCTTGTTCTATGACCCTCAAAGTTATGAAAATAACAAAAGTTCAAACATTTTAGTTAGATTGCCTAAAAGAAAATTAGAAAAAGTATAAAAAACGAGAAAAAGAAAAAAATATAAAAATAAGTGTATAAATAAATGGTAAAACGGGGCGTTCAAAACTATTGATTTTTTAATCCCCTTAGATGAGCACTTAGCTACTTTCCGAGGTGATTAGTTTAGGGGGATTGAAATTTTTGGTTCTAAGCGTGTATTTATAACATTGCGTGAGGACACGGCAATAGCTTTGTATGGGGGGGGGGGGAATCTATCGATTTGATCGTACATGCAGTCATTGTTTTCAAGTAATCCCCTTTTACCACCAAATATATTGTGATTTTATGCAAAAATTAAAAAAAATTCCAAAAAATAAAATAAGTGTTTGGTCACAATGTTTGACTTTCCTGCTGGGTAGAATAAGAATAAATTTTGACTCGATCAAGCGTGTTGAGCTCTTAGCTTTGTCCCTTAACCGTTATAAACTTTAGCTTTTGCTAGTCTTTTATACAAGAAGTTTTAAATTGCGAATTCTAGCTTAACCAAGCCAAGATTTTGCAAGTTTCATTACATGACTTTAAATATGCAAAGCTAGTTTATTTGACTAAGTATTCGTGGATCTTTTTATTAAAGATTTTAAATTTGCGAAGAACGAGAAATGATAGAGTTATTATTTAGATATCTTACAAGCTCATAAGTGTAATTTGTAACTTTTTCTCCCATAAGCTCTTAACCAGACTATAATTAGTGCTCTTTTCGGAAATTAAACTTAATCAACATTTTTTGAATTTTAAGCTTTATTAGTGTAATCATATTAATTTATTTAGTCTTAGTTAAGTTATATACTTAAATTTTATAAAAAGAAATTTTTCTATTTACCGCCTAATAATTGTTGCAAGTAAAAAAATGAAAAAAATGAATGATGATGAATAATAATAAGTAGCAATAAATACCTTGCCAGCTTACTGCCTCTTGCCGGCTCACAACCGATGTGGCAGTCTTCATATAAGGTGGGGTCGATACCGAAATAAGACCACTACTTCTTGCCGGCTCACAACCGATGTGGTAGTCGTTTAAAGGGTGGAGGTAATATATTATGATTACAGCAAAATATAAAAATAAAAAATTATATAGTTGTTGAATAAAAATATTTAAAATCTCTTTTTCTAAGATTTAAATATATTTTTGAACTAAAACTAATTTGCTTTAGTTGTAGTTTTTCTATGTATAAACGGGAAAATCAAAGGTTTTGAAACTGAAGGCCAATGAGTCTCGATACTAGTCTCTGTGAGGTGTCAAAATCCTGGTCACTTAGCCGCAAGGTTGGGATGTGCCGAGACGAAAGTCGCTACATGGGATGATCTTGTCTTCACATTCATTATTCTTGGGTGGAACGTGAAGCTTAGAAATATTGCAACTTTCCTAAAATGTTGATCCATGGTTGAAATTTGAAATGAGCACACTCACATAATATATAATAATTTTCGGGAGTAAAAAGTTTATAAATTACAAATATGAGTAGTGTTAGCATCTTATCTTGTATTTTAACGGTGATTTCGTTTTTGAGCTTGGTTTGGGGCAAGTGAAAAATCAGGGACAATGAATTTATCTTTTGGACATCTATAGATTATTCTATAGGCGCTTCTTGTTCTATGACCCTAAAAGTTATGAAAATAATGAAAGTCCAAACATTTTAGTTAGATTGCTTAAAAGAAAATTAGAAAAAGTATTAAAAAATGAGAAAAAGGAAAATAAGGAAAAATATAAAAATAGGTAGAAAAATAAAAGTGTATAAATAAATGGTAAAATGGGGCTTTTCAAAGCTAGTGATTTCTTAATCCCTTAAGATGAACACTTAGCTACTTTTCAAGGTAATTAGTCGATGGGGGATTGAGATTCTTAGTTTTCTAAAGTGTTTAAGGACACGGTAATAGCTTGTATTGGGGGGGGGGGGAATCTATAGATTTGATAGTACCTGCAGTCGTTGTTTTCTCGTAATCCCGTTTTACCACCAAATATTAATTGTGATTTTATGCAAAATTAAAAAATCCAAAAAATAAAATAAGATGTTTGTCAAATGTCAACTTTCTGCTAGGTCAGTATAAGAATAAATTTATGTACTCGATCAAGCGTGTGGCTTTTTCGGCTTTGCCCTTAACCGTTATAAACTTTAGCTTTTGCTAGTCTTTTATACAAGAAGTTTTAAAATGCGAATTCTAGCTTAACCAAGCCAAGATTTTGTAAGTTTCATTAAATGACTTTAAATATGCAAAGCTAGTTTATTTGACTAAGCATTCGCGGATCTTTTCATTAAAGATTTTAAATTTGCGAAGAACGAGAAATGATAGAGTTAATTATGAGTTACATACTAAACAAAGATTAGTTGGATATCTTACAAGCACATAAGTGTAACTTATAACTTTTTCTCCCATAAGGTCTTAACTGGACTAAAATTAGTGCTCTTTTCGGAAATTAAACTTAATCAACAATTTTTTAATTTTAAGCTTTATTAATGTAATAACATTAATTTATTTAGTCTTAGTTCAGCTATATACTTAAATTTTATAAAAAGAAAATTTTCTATTTTCTGCGTAATAAATGTTGCAAGTAAAAAAAATGAAAAAATGAATGATGATGAATAATAATAAGTAGCAATAAATACCTTGCCAGTTTACTGCCTCTTGCCGGCTCGCAGCCGATGTTGCAGTCTTCATATAAGGTGGGGGCCAATACCGAAATAAGACCATTACTTCTTGCCGGCTCACAACCGATGTGGTAGTCGTTTAAAGGGTGGAGGTAATATATTATGTTTAAAGGGTGGAGGTAACATTGTGTGAGGACACGGAAATAGCTTTGTATGAGGGATTTTGGTATGTGCTTAAATACACATACCTTTTACCTAATAAAACGAGCTAAAAAGACCAATAATGAACGAAAATGACATAAAAATATATTGTATTCGTTTGTATTGTAAATTGTGTCTTGCAGGTACGAATATTCATTAAAAAGGACAAAAACAAAGGCAAATCGAACAAAACTGAGCATGGAAATGGAAAGAGTGCGGAAAACCAAAGCCGAATGCATATTTATATTTAAAGGGCCAACCCGTACCCATTTATTGGGCAGGGAGCCCATTATAACTTGAATTATATTAAGCGTAGCCCATATTCAATCCATAAGTCCTAATCCATTTCAAGCCCAAAAGAATTAGTCAAAGCCCAAAATTAATATGACTTGGATCCAGTCAAACATTCAAACGCGCCTAAAATTCACTATTTACCTATCCCCTTCGTTCTTTCACTGCAACGAGTAACCTAGGGTAAACCAACCCTCACACACACGCTAAATTAAACTTTCTAGAAGCTGACACGTCTGACATCATTTAGCCACACTGGCAATCCTCTGAAACCTGATTGGATGATGGGACGTGGATCAAATCAAGGGTTGAGATTAATTGATTGATGGCAGTTTGGAATGAATGGACAAGATTAAAGGCCAAGGACGCTCCTCCTCGCATCTAGATCCTTCTTCTTGGGCTATGAATAGAAGCTCAGATCACACAATAGAAGATATATAGCGTAGTGTAGTTTAGGAGTATAGTAGATTTACTGCTTATTTTTTAGCTTATTTTATGTTTTTCTGTCTTTTTAATATTGAAATTTCATTTTAAAGCAATGTAACCTTTTAAAGTTTAATGAAATTTTAGTTTTCTTAAAATCTGTTTTATATTCAGTTTTACTTTCATGAATTAAACTTCATATAATGTTTGGATATTAAGCTCTTTTACTTATAAAGTTGTTATTTATCAAGTCATTTCACCAAATCAGACCTTAAATACTCATTTACCTTTGCTTATTGTGGACTGCTTAAGGTGGGATGATAAGCCAAAAATGGACGGGCTTATTGGACTTTACCAGCTTGTTTCTAACAAGCTGGAGCTTGTAGATAAGCCCCTTTGAGCATTCTTGATCCTTGTTTGAGCTAGGATCAAGGTACTTTTCCTTTTCTCTTTTTAAGCTTAATTTTATTCAGCCTTCATATAGCTTATTACATCTGTCTTAAAGGTTTTCATAATATGTTTTCATGTTTTGTTTAGTTTTCATCAAATCTGTCTTAAAAACCCAAAAATATGCATTTTAGCCTTGCTTATGTTTAAGTACTTATTTCTTTGAGGATTTTCTTAATTGTTCTTATTAAACATTGTGCTTAATATGTTTTTACTCTTTGATGAGTTTTCATAATCTGTTTTAAGCTTAAATTGGTTTTAATAATTTTAAAGGGGTGTTTGGCTTAGCAGTATTAACCATGTGTTAATACTGCTATTGCACCTTTTTGTTTTTAAAACCAACTTTGATTCATCATACATCAGTTTTAGATCAAGTATTATCTAGTTTTGAATGAGTTTTACTGCTATTGCACCTTTTTGTTTTTAAAACCAACTTTGATTCATCATACATCAGTTTTAGATCAAGTATTATCTAGTTTTGAATGATTTTTGATTAGGTCTTAGGTTTCTATAAACAAATGTTAAAATCTACTTACGTTTTGTTCTTAAATACTGTTGGATATTTGATTTGAATCAAAGAGTCTTTGTGTTGTGCTTAAAATGATCAAAATGTTCTTGTATTCATGATTTGAATATGGTTTATGTGTTTTGAAACTGTTCTATTGGTTTGGTTAAGTTTTGGATCAATTCTGTCATAGTATGCAATTATTTAAGTTTCAAAGTTAGTTTTTGATCTTAATTTGAGGTTAGTGTTAGTATGTTTTAAGTTCTAAATCTCTCTGCATAAGCTCATTGGTGTATGAGCTTAATCTGTTTGGGCTTGTTAAGGTTTTAAAACATCATTAGATTAGCTTAATTTAGGCCTGCAGTTAGCCATTTAGTCTTTTATACAAACTTTAAAAAACTAAAAACATAGTTTTAGTGTAAACAGCCTTTTCATAGGTAAATTTCTAGCTTGTTTAGTGATTTAGATTGCTAAATTTTAGCTTATTCGAGTAGCTTACAGTATAAACTTAATCTGTTTTTAGGTTTTAAGGATTATCTTAATGATTTAGTAGCTTAAAAATTAGCTTAAAGGTGCCTTCCTAGATTGTTTTTAAAATTATTTTAGCCTAAATTGCTTATTTGCTTATCTGATCTGTGGCTTATTTGATTTTTCCTGGCTTATTTATAAGCCCGCAGGAACTATATACCTGCCAGTAGGAACTTTAATACTAACAGTAGCAATTACTCTACCAGTAGGAACTACATACCTATGAGTAGGAACTAATAAATACAAAGATACCTAACACCTGTTTTTAACAGTTTTATTTTTTAAACATTAGTATTAATGTAAAGTACTTTCAGTAATTTTTTGGAATTTTTATAAAATAGTTTAGCATTTTTAGTATTATTTTTAGATTAAAACTATTTTTAATTCATAATAAATAAAATAAAAATCAAAAAAATATAATTTCTTTTTCAAAAACTATTTTCAATCATTTAGGATTTATAAAAAATAAAAAAATTAGTTTTTGGGTTAAAATTTTATAATTTAGGTTTTTAGATGCGTTTTTAGATTTCCGTTAACGTTTTCGTGCTTAATTCGTAATTGCTTTATTTGTGGCTTGCCTTTATTTGCTTTTGCATTTCATTATTAGAAATAGAATCCAAAATCAAAGATTTGAAATTATTCAAATCACGCGATCACAAACTTAAATGAGATTCTCAAATTCACGCTTTGTCAGGATACGACCCGGGAAGATTTGGTCATCAATTTTTCTAAAGTGATTTTCATTTCTTAATGTAATACTACTCTTATTATTTAGTATTTGGTATTCTAGTTATATGTATATATATATATATATATGTATATATATATATATATATATGTATATATATATATATATGTATATATATGTATATGTATATATGTATATATATGTATATGTGTGTATATATATATATATATATATATATATATATACTACTAAACCCATATCAAGTTTTTGGCGTCGTTGCCGGGGAAGTGTGTATCGAATATCGCGTTGAAGTTTGAAGATTAGTGTTTTGAAGACCCTTCCTCGTGAAGTTATCATTTTGTTATTTTCTTTTATATAAAACTTAAAAATACAAAAATATTTTTTTTTTCTCAATTTATTTTCATAGATTTATTAGAAAAAACCAAAAATACTTTTCCTAAAGTATTTCAAAAAAACCAAAAAAATTAAAAAACAATAAAAACAACCGGTGTGTCACTTGTGAAATCGGCTCACTTTTAGATTACAAACTTTAAGAGAGGTTTAAGGAGGGTTGATCTTACGAACTTTGATACAAAAGGAGAAGGTTTTTAAAACGCTTCGCGCTTACCCACTCCTCCGCTTCTTTGTGCGTTTTCTAGAGAGCTACCGTACACTTGTTCAATTTTCGGTTACAAAAATATTTTTCTTTCTCTTATTTTTAGTGCATGCGCACTCGCTCTTCTTCGAATTTAGTTGGTGAAACTTCTACGAATCTGAAACGTTGTAATCGTAGACGTTCCAAGCAAATAGTCGAACCGTTTTCTCTTGAAGAGACTCCCGTAGATACGATGACCGATCAACGTACTATGGCGGAATTACTCCAAGCACCCACCGAGGGTTACGGAGATGCAATCGTTATTCCCGCTATTCTCGCAGGGCCTTATGGCAAATGGAGGTACTTAGGAAATAATATATCAGGATAGCATACAGTTAAAAATACTTTGTATTCATGGTTTATAAACATGTATCCTCCCCACGGGAAATTAAGAAAAACTTTGTAAGGTGGGACTAAAAACTAATCACCTTAGATAAGGAGTCTTGATTGATTTTGAAATTTAATATCAAATGGAAGTGAACAACCTCTCGTACAGCGGAACCTGGGGTAATATGTCAAGTCTAGAGTTCTATTGTTTTATAATTCAAAAGACTTTATTCATACAGTATTAAAACGAAAATATTAATTTATTTCATAGTCTCGATAAAAACATCCTATCACTATTCGAGTTATCATAAACCAAGAGGTCATGTATGTAAAGTGTTTTGAGGAGCTCGGACACTTTAAATCGAAATCCCAGCAACTCGTCAAACGTCTACCCAAAGTGAAATCTCCCTCACAAATAAAACTACTCCCAAGTAACGTGATATCGTTGGTAGATAACATGGGATTAAGGGTTTTTATCTTTTCAAGTCTTTTCTTTAAAAGCTAGTGATGATAAATTATGATAAATAGTATATAACACGTCACGATTGACGATTATAAATCAATGTTACCGATTGAATGAAATGAATATGATGAATAACATAGCGTTCAAGTCAGATTCTATCTCAGATATATATCGCAGACTATCTTATGATCATTAATTGATCAATCACTCCATATTCTTTCATTAAAGAGATAACTTGATAAATCATTAAAATACTACACTCTAATACATTATCAATCTATCCACTACGTACACACACAAATATACGATCGTAGTATGACGCTATGAACATGTAGAAAGATGAGTCGCTATACTACTATCTTCTGGGTACGTTAGGCGTATATATTCAAAAGTAGTTACGTACTCGAGTGATTTTACCCTTTTATCTACGTGATATATAGTGGATTTTAAAGAGAATGTTCAACCCTCACCTATTTAGCATGCCTCTAGACATGTTCACATACATAAGCCCCCGATATAGTTCATAGATCGCTCTCTAGCATACATTGAGCTAGTATATGTCTGAGAGGTCTACACACATTATTTGTTATGTCTTATTCACAGAATATTAGTCGTTCTAATCTACTTGTAGTTTCAAAATATCATACAATCGAGAGTATCCCCATGAGCATGAGAATTTTGTTCCTATCTGTTTAAACTCATGATCCGCTAACTTCCTTTAATCTTTAGTTTAAGTTGGATCACACCTCAGACATCCAAGTGAACTTCGACGAGCTTATTTCAGCTCTGCGACAAACACACAGACGATACTATCTTATTCAGTCTATGGTTTTCAATACACATCAATCTGCCAGTAAGCGCATCGAGCAGAGGCTTGAGACAGCTCTGTATCCCAGTTTTAAACAATCCAAGATGGCGTTATATGCGCTTAACAACTTCTTGCATATTTTGATTCAGCCTTCTTTGTTTTTGGACAACTAGTTTCTTGTCATCTAGAAGTTGTATCTTGTGCTTGCGGAATGATAGGCAGATACCAGGAATGTCAGTCGTTTTCCAAGAAAATATCCTTGTATTTTTAAGGACGGATACAAGTTTGCCTTTGTTTTGAGCAGATAATTGAGATGATATGATTACAGGGAGAAAGGATGATTCTTCTAAGAATACATATTCCAAGTTATCAGGAAGAGGTTTGAGTTCAAGATCCGTAGGAGGTTCTTCAAGGGATGTCTTGATTTTATAATCTTTTAAGAATACATATTCCAAGTTATCAAGATCCGTAGGAGGTTCTTCAAGGGATGTCTTGATTTTATAATCTGTGTTGATGGTGATTTTTTCGAATGGTGGTTCTTCTGTATCGGATTTAGATTCAGAATTTTCATCTTCAGCCATTTCTATGAATTCATTCTTCAAGAAGGTTTCCTTCGATGAAATGGATGATTTTGCTTCCTTCGTCTAGAAGAGCATCAAAATCTTCTATTAAAATTTCATCGATAGCATCGATACTAAAACATGTATCACCGTTTGAGTAAGAGTGTTTCATCGCAGAGTCGATATTAAAGATCATTCGTTCAGTCCCAACTCTAAGATTGAATTGTTTCTGTTTAACTCGAATAATTGCATTAGCAGTGTGAAGAAAGGGTCGTCCCAATATCAGGGGAACTTTAATGTCTTCTTCCATTTCGAGAATAACGAAATCGGCAGGAAAAGTTAATTTACCAACTTCAACGAGCATATTTTCAGCTATTCCAACAGGGTATTAGAATGATCTGTCGGCTAATCTCACGCTCATTTTGGTAGGTTTAAGAGTTTCGAGAGATAGTTTCGCATATAAGGAATATGGCATAAGGTTAATGCTAGCACCAAGATCGGCTAAGGCATTACAGGAAAAGGTTTTGTTGAAATTACATGGAATAAGGAAACTTCTGAGGTCTCCAAGTTTTGGTGGACCTTTATTCTGGATCATCGCTGAACTTTCATCGCTAAGAAAAGCGGCAAAAGTTTGTTCTATTTTATGCTTATTGCTTATGAGTTCTTTGAGAAATTTTCTATAGTTAGGCATTCCGGCTAATACGTCGACAAGAGGTATATTGATTCGAACGGCTCAGATCATGTCAAGGAATTTTCCGTATCAGGCTTCCATTTTTTCTTTTCTTAGGCGTTGAGGATACGGGATTTATGGTTTGTATGGTTTGGGTAATGGTGTTTCTTTAACTGGTTTCTGTGTTTGAATCTTTGGTTGTGGTGTAGGTTCATCGTCTTTATCATCGCTATCAAAGTTGATAGGGTTTTTGGTTTTGTTTTGTTCCTTATTTGGGTTTTTTGGTGGATTGTAGGTTTTACCACTACTTGTGAATATGGCATTCACATACTCGTTACGAGCTTGCGGCGGTTGATAAGGTTTAGAATTGCTACCTCGTGGGTTTGGTTGAGTGTTGCTTGGAAGAGATCCAGAAGGTCAACCAGATTGCTTGTTAGTAAGTCTGTCGAACTTAGTTTCAAGATTCTGGATTGAAGCTTGATGATTTTTGGCTACTGTTTCGAGTTGAGTTTTGAGGTCCATGAATGTTCTTTGACAAAAGCATTGGTTGATTGCTGAGACTTCATGAAATCATTGAATTGTTTTTGAAGATCGTATGGTTTATCATCGGTATTGGATCGGTAGTTGTCTCGATTATAATCATTCCGTCCGCTTGAACGCCAATTATCGCGATTCGAGTCTCGGTCGCGGTAATCATTGTAAAAACGAGTCTTACAGAAAGTTTGCATGAATTTGGCTTCTTCTTCATGGGACATAGGTATGTCATCATCGTCAAGATTGGTTGTTTAGCACGAGATTATAGTTCTTTGTACTGATCATCTATTTTTATGGTCATGGCATCCATTCAGGCCATAATTTTGTCAGTATCAGTATTGCTGCTACCTTCATTGGCGAAAGCAATAGTTTTCTTAAGAGATGATTTGGTTTTTTGATTTTTAGCCCAATCGAGTTTGAGTAAGACTTTATCTTTGAGAAGCTGATAAGCTTGATTTGGTGTTTTATAGAGAAAAATACCACCAGCTGCGGCATTCAGAACTTCTTGGGTTATTTCGCTGAGACCATGATAGAAGATTTTGATAATATTACCTTTGGAAATGTTATGACCATGGCAATTTCAGAGCATTTCTTTCATACGAAGCCAAGCGTCGGTCAGAGATTCGTTTTCATGTTGAGAAAAGGCACGAATTTCTCCGAGGAGTCAGTCAAAAAGAGCTGGGGGAAAGAATAGACTAATGAAAGCCGTTCGAAGTTTATCCCATGTTTCAATAGTTCCTTCGTTGAGTTTGTTCAGCCATGTTTTTGCTTCTCCAGTGAGTGATAGGGGAAACATCATTAGGCGGACAACTTCATTTTCGGTATCTTTGTATTTAAACATATCGCAGATTCCGAGGAATTCATGAATGTGTTTATGAGGATCGGTTTTGGTTCTACCATCAAATTGGTTTCTATTGACAAGGGTTAAGTGGTTACCTTTAATGGCAAACTCGTTTACTATAACAACCCATAATTTTCATAAATGTAAATATCCATCTATTAAGTTAGATGATGTACAATCTATCAGTTATATATGAACTCACCTTTTTCAGGGAAAGTTTTCGCTTTATTACATTACATTACTTTGCCAATATCTCAATATGTAATATATCCTGCATAACTTAAGTTAACGGACTCGGACAACCTACATAAAGCAATCCGATCATCGTATATGTCAAGCAATCATCATAATATATCAAGTCAATATCACAATACCATTATTACAAAGTTTCATTATCATATGAGGTATCAAAATTATCAACATTTATCAAAACGGGCTTTAAACTTATAGGTTATCTCTAAAACCCTAATTTGGTAGAAGATTAAACATTAAAGTAAAAATGGCACAAGCTACTAAAGCATACCGTACAAGTTAAAATAACATGTAATGTTGAAATATAAAATTCTCCATAAGTCAAAGTACAAAGTCTTAAAAGCTTAATGTACAAAAGTCATTAAGCATGAATCTCTAAAAAATAGCTTGTTTTACCTCGTTTTCATTTTCTAAAATTTCTTCACACACTTGGAGCAAGCTACTACACTCATTTTCCAATGTGTAAACCTAATATTCTATTCATAAGCTTTCATACATCTTTTTATACTCAAAACCCTAATTCAAAACCCTAAACCCTAAAACCGAGCTAGTTTATGAACCATGACTCGTTTATTTGTTTTTATCCATTGTAAACCTAAATCAATACTTAAATAAGTTATAATAACATAAATTAAAACATTCTCAATCATAATACATTATTATTTCATCATTCTACTTCAATTTATACACGAAACGAAATCCAGAAAAACCATAAGTGTGGCTCCTATTTGTAATTTTGAACCGTTTATGCATTTTCTACCCATTTAACCCAAACCACCTCTCAACTTTTGATTATAAACTTAATATAAGCCTTAGGATCAGTAAAAATCATTCCTAATCAAATGTAAGTGAAATTACAGCTAGGAAAAACTCAACCCGAACCCTTATGAACCCTAAATGAACCCGAAATACAAACCCTTGCAAAATGACCCATTTTAACTATTTTTTGCAACCAAGCACCTCCATGACTAAGTTACTTCATTCCTAAGCAGCTTACAAGCACCTCACACAAATATCATTACCTTATATAGTTTTAAAATGGAACATGGTCTTCCTTTTTCTTCTTGTTTAGCCGCGGCATGCAATGGGGTAAACACCTCATCCAAGCTAGTTTCTAGCTTAACCAACACATCCTATAGACCCTCCTCATCACCCTCTAGACCTCCTATGTGTCATAACCAGATCTACAAGTATCTTGCGCTCAGGGGTCATTTTTACCTATAAATAGCAACCATAACACTTCTTATTTCTTCATTCCCCAGTTCTCTCTATATCCTTACATAGAAAGGAAATAATTTGCTCTAATAGATTCCTAAGTGATCTTAATAAAGGCTCAAGTTTAGAAAGGAAGCAAAAGAAACAAGAAACAAAAGCCCGGGAGTCGTTATTCTAGGATACGAAGCGGAAAGTCCTGTGATTGATTCCGACCCATTTCTAAGCCATAAGCTCAAGACCAGGTTCTCTAAGCTTATGATCTGCAATTATCACGTTAATGTTCATATGATCTTGCTAAAATCATAATATAAAGCTTTGAACTCAAAAACCTAAGTGTTATGCCTTTTTGATCCAAAACCGTACACCCGAAACCCTAATTTCATGTTTTTACTTAAACTATGGGTTAAACTTGTAAACTTTTGTTATAACCTATCCTAATAAGCTATTATAATGTTAAAATAAGTACTTTGATAAGTCATAAGAGAATTTGATCTTAAAACCCGCGCGTTTTCATTTTAAAACCCTAATTTGACCCGTTTTACTTCCTAGCTTAACGAATCGTTAATTTAAACTTGCGTTATGTTAAATCTTCATATTTTAGTTTATTATAACTTATAAATGTCTATTGAAATGTTAAAATAAGCTTGCATGGCAATTTGGACATGTTTTGTAATTATAATCCATGCAAGGGGTATATATCGTAATTTTTAGAAACTTATAACTAAAAGGACTAAAAGTGTCATTTTATTAAAGTTATAACTACAAGGGTCTATTATGTCACTTTTTAAAGTACAAGGTTTACTTGGTATATCTTTTAAACTTGAGGGACCAAAGTCGTAAAAGTGCAAACCCTAGGGGTCTATTTGCAATTTTCCAAACCCCAGGGTCTAAAATGTAACATTTTGAAAAAGTATAAAATTTATCAAATACATTTATGTCATAACTTTAATTAAAGCTTTCGTGCTTAAATCTCCAAATATTGAATAAAATGCTTAAAATGCTTGATGTTCTAATATTATATCTTCATCATTGTATGTGCTTTCAAAAAAATATGTCCGGGATTCATATATAACCAACAATATGAAGCTTATATAAGAAATTTCATTATGTTTACGTTCTGGACTGACGGTTGTTGGGTTTACGATTTAAAGTGCCCTAGCTCCTCAAACGTTTACTGAATGACTTCTGAATTATGATGGCCCGAACGGTGTTATGATAATTTTTATATCAAAACCAACATCGATATCCAAAAACTTATATATTCAATCAAACTAAGACTTGACATATATTACCCCAGGTTGCCCGTGACGAAGCCGTTACTATTCATTTCATATACATTGCTATCAATTTCCCTATAACTGTTCAGGTGAGTTCATAGCCTCGCATTTCAATATTTCAAATGTTTTATAAACCCGCGAGGGGGATACATGCTATAAACATGAATGCAATTATTTCTGTATGCTATTTCAATTTACTATTGCCTAAGTAACTGCTTTGCCTTTAAGTCCCCATAATCATGAACCGTTAATTACTCTCCGTAGTAAGCGCGAATGATGTGAATAGATCTATTTGGGCTGGACTCCCCGTTGGTGTACCCAGTTACGTGTAACCAATTGCACATCATTAGAAATCACGCGGGTATTTTGGCAAAGGTACCCGCAGGGGCTATAACGTATCACCATACCCTAAGGCTTCGGATTCATGAGCTAATGGCAATAATAAATTATGTTTTCAATACTAGGTGTATATCAACGTAACCCAAATATCGCATTTGCATTCAAATTATATTACTTAAACTTATTTATTTTACTCAACCTTTGTGTTGACTTTTTAGTATGCTTTATCTCAGGTAACTAATGGCATGGAGTGGCGAGGACATGAAGATGGAAAAACCGTTATCATTCACACTTTGTAAATACAGATGTTGGGACCTCTCTTTTGTAAAAACTCTGAAGAAATAATGAATGATAACTTATTTTCATAAACGACTCTTTTTTATTCGTTTTCTATGATTATGACTGTTATACCTTGAAGTAATACCCCAGATTAGCTTCCGCTGCTATATGTAAAAATGGGGGTGTTACACGCGGTGCCAACATTGGTGGACAATCTTTGCTACCCGCTTCCATGATAGCATTATGAAGAGCATTTGATGATTGAGTTTGCAAATTTGTATTTGAATTTGACATTTTGAAGAAATTGTGAATGGATATCGGATCTGAAGTGTTATGAAGTGTTGATTGTATTGTGAGAATGCAATTTACCTCCACGGGATTTTACAACTCTATGATTAAAACCGAGAAGAAAGTGAATTACTTGTCGGGATTTTACAAAATCAATAGACAAACCGTGAAAGTAGAATTAAATTGAAGTTAAGGTTGATGAATTAATTAAGTTTGATGACGTTAATTGATTGTATGTTAAGTCCAAAATGAAGTTTTAAGTCCTTGAGGTTTGTTGTCTAACGAAGGTCAATGAATAGCAAGTCTCGACGAAGAACGATTGTCAAATCTCAACCAAGATAGTCTGACAAATACTACAATAGTCAAAACGCAACTTGGATAAAACGGAATACACTTTAGATAAAACGCACCTTCTTTTCCACCACCTCAATAAGTTTTTCGAGACAAAACTCAATGCCACCAACAACCAGTGACAAACCATAATAGCAAATCACAATGAAGAACGATTGCCAAATCTCAACCAAGAATGTTTGACAAATCTCAATAGTCAAAACGCAACTTGGACAAAACGCAATACACTTTTAGACAAAACGCAACCTTATTTTCCACCAAACTCAACAAGTGTCTCGAGACAAAACGCAATGCCACCAAAACGCAGTGACAAATCACAATAGCAAATCGCAGTCTTGAGGCAAAACGCAGTTTGAGGTAAAACGCAATGTAAGGCAAAACGCAATGAGAGTAAAGACAAAACGCAGCTGTACTTTTTGGACCACAAGACCGTACAATTTATCTTTATACACAAAACGCAATCGTGATCCCTAAGCAAAACGCAACGATGAAATATTCATTTAAACAAACCGCAACCAAGAAAATTTCTTCAATCTTGCGACTATGCCAGTAAATAAAGTGTAGAGCCTTAATAAACGATACAATGGCTTTATCTAAACACAAAAGTACACAACTTTAACATTATAAGGCACGAATAAATATAAAAAAAATGGTTTTCGCTTGCGTTTTACTTTCGAACCAAAACAAAAAATAACAACCCA